>VYYJ01000740.1:0-45860 GCA_021029165.1 Cyphoderus albinus | reverse complement strand
ATTATGAAGCCGGTGTCAACCTCATTCTAGAATAGGTGCAGCATGGCGTCCTCTGCCCTGGGTAATTCACGTCTACTGTAGAATTAGCTAACGCTTCTGTATAAAATTACGTTCTAGGTTTCAGCTTCGCTGTAACAGGTTAACTTGTTACCATCTAATTTTAATAAATGTTTTACAAGTATGTTTAGTAGGACAATCCGGAAATTCACCGTGGTATTAAGTTTTCTGTATAAACTATCTGTATTTTATTTTTAGATCAATTTTTTGAAGTAAAAAAATGCTTCAGGAGATAATTTTGCATTTTCGATCATTCTGATTATTTTAATGGCATTGAGCAATTAAACTTTACTGGATAGGAAAAAGAAGAAAACGTTTTTTTCGTCTTAGTTGGTCCTCCGCCGGTGGGAAACCTTAAAACATTAAATTCACACAAGATAAGAGTCAGCTAATTGTAAGAATTCATCCAGAATGTCCGTTCTGGAAACGGTTTTTTCATCTATATTAGACGCTGTTTTAGTAATCTTAGCAATCGGAATCCTTCTGTCCGCGATGGCTGTCGCAATCCTTTGGGAACTGGTATTGTTTTTGACACGAGCCGCGGTGCTAGTATATGTTATATGTCGTATCTGGTTTTTGATTTCCGGCCAACGTGGACGAATTTTAGTCACCATCCAGATAGCGGGAAATAATTATCACTTATGATCTCCCTCCTGATTGACTCTCCGGATTTGAAATGATTTATTTGTTTGGAATAATAATTATTACTTTTTCAATACTTTGAATGTATGTAAATGTATATTTTAATACGATCGTAATAAAAATATTTTAATTTATACAATCCCAAAATCACGTTCATTTATTTTAATTGTCGATTAGAATTCATAATAATAAAGTTACATTATATTAATTAAGTTCAGCATACATGATTAATTATATCATAGTAGTTAACAAACAATATTGCATTTTATCCGTTTATTTATAACACAGTCTATTGGCAAGTAGCAAAATGGTCCTTATTATTAATCACGTTATACATTTCCTTTGACATTGGGTTATGGGTGCACGGCATGGGCCCTAGACCTTTTCCCTCCCAACTTGTGTTTACAATGCAGACGATGAAGTACATCGAGGTGCTGATAAAGCAGCAGAGTATGTAGACGACCATTACAATCACACGAATCCCATGGCCCTGAAAAAAATTCAGGTGATTTTTTTAAATTGCATTTTTAATTAAACTTGTGTGTGTGTGTAGTTTTAACTTACATCAGCATTTCGGCTGCTATGTTCTCTTATAACTGGAATAGCCACGGGCAAGTAGAGCCTTTTCCCAATCACCTCCATTGATTTATCAGAGATCACAGAGTTACACTGTAAAGTATTTGAGAGATTGATTAACTATTGCCATTGAATTGCCTTAATTTAAATTCATAGATAATTAAAGTCCGACCTACACTCATGATAATAAAGATGATAAATTCAAAGACTATCCATGCAAATACATGGATTACAGCACCAGTACCAAACATTTGTCTTCCGTTCTTTTGGTAAGACGAGTCCATTGAGGCAACCCCATTTCCAGGTATGAATGCTGCGGTTATCATCTGAAACACTGAAATAATTTTTCTTTTTAATATTATGCAACAAAATAACTTATAAATATGTAATCAATAATAATTAAATTGAAAATCATTCCAGTACTCATCAATGCATAAAAGAGCATTCCCAGGAGCCAATGTAAAAATATGGTGATCTTCCGAAGTGGATCATGAAATCCCCTAAACCCACCCACAAGTAAAAGAAGAACAAAAAGTCCAGTGGTCGTCCATCCCGCGTGACGATGCCTCGCTCCAGCTTCTGTTAAACTCACCCCGAGATAATTCCGGGCTATAACGGCCGTCGTTAGTGAAGCAACAAAAAGTATCAGCGTTATGAAGACACCGTGCAGGTGGACCTATTCATATTGTTATAAGATCATAGAAATAAAAATGAAATGTTGCAAAATGTGATGATAGTGAATTATTAAAAAGCACAAAAAATTATCTGGGGTGACCTGATACCAAACTCTGGAGAAGAGAATTCTCTTATCCATGAAGGACTCCTTCATGTAACGAGTCATGAACAAATGTATCGGCGTAATGAGAAACATTACGAATGACATCAAAGTTCCATGCCCTTGTCTCAGACCCTGCATACGTGTATAACGAATTGAATGAAAAATTGGATTGTAAACTGAGAATTGTTAATTAAAGTTAAAGTGGCACCCAAATGATTGTGTGAAACCCGGTTTTGTTAAAAGTTGCTCCAATGCGTTTCCTGTATTCCATCATATCAATGTCTGAGGAATCAGAGTCACGTGTAAAATTGCCATAGTCCAATTCGCTTGCAAGAGTAGTCATCTCCTCCATCATTTGAAGTATTATTTCCTTCACGAAACTCTCCCCTATTTCCTCTTCAAGTCCAAAGACGTGGCAGATAATTTATTACTAATTATTACGTGTATTAACTAAATGTGCATGAACTCCAAATATGCCATCCAAGGTTTGTTAGTATACTGTGGTACTTGCAACGACGACAAACATTGGTTCAAACTGCATTACCCATGTAATTTTATTCCTCGAATTCTTAGTACGATTTTACATTATTGACCTCTGACTTTAGTATAATATGCAAAAGCGAATACATAGATCGCAAAGTACCGTAACAACAACATCGTCACCATCAAAAAATAAAATCAGACAGTCATTCATTAGGGACACTTTTTCCTTCCGTTTGTTCCTTTCTCTTCCACATTTGTTTTATCTCACATTGAAAGTATTACACTTGCAGATTTTTTGTTTGACAAGAATTACTTAAGCAAGCTTACGTCTAAAAGCTCTCGCGTAAGAAATTGTTAACTCATCATTTGCATATTTAATCCCTTGGCTCTTGGGCTCTGAGACCGCATGGTATAATTTAATGCAAACGTAGACTTTTAAGACTTCTACCATCATCGTCGTCATCATCATGAACAGCAAAGTCACATTCATTATTTAACATATCATGAATCACATCGCTCGCGAAAATTTTAGGTTCCGCTTGCTTCCTCATATCTAAATATTTAAAATGTGCGGCTAACTAAAGAGTGCCACTGAATATTCATTTTTTGTTAAAAATCACTTACTAGAATGAAACGATGTTGATTAGGACTTGATGGAGATCTCTTCTTTTTCTCACGACTTTTTTCCTCGTTCCTTGCATTTTCATTTAAACTTTTGGTTTTTCATTTTCGATGACTAAAAAAAGATTACTTTTTTGGGATTATTAGAGTTAGCGTTACATATTGCAATGCATTACGTTTCCCCAAGAGTTAATTTTAAAGCTATTAAAATTAAATAATCTAAACAGGCATTTCAGTGATATTTTTGTTTTAGCGAATAAGACAATTTGCAATTTGGGAGTAAAAAGTAATAAATAATACACATTCCTTTATTATTTCTTTTACTACTTGCAGGTTTTACATCGGCCACGTGAGCACTATGTATCTTATTGGATATTTGGCTCATTATCGCTGAAATAAAACTTTTAGGAACTGAAGTTAATCAAAAGTAATTTGACAAAAATATAGATTAAAAAAAAAAACTCAAAATCTGTAATCTTCGAAATGTCACAATTTTAAAGATTTCTCTTTTTCAAAAAAAAATAAGAATAAAAAAGTTGCAATTTGTGCATATTGTGGCACAAAGATGAGATAAGTTAATTTTGGTGTTGCACTTCCGTTTTGTATTTACGCAAGGAACACAACGTAATGTAACTAAACTGCAATAGATAACAGAAAGACAACGAAAGTGAAAAATGCAATGCAGTTGTGATTTGCTAAAACGTTGTAAAGAAAGAGCAGCGCGGCTTAAACTATTGTGCACACCTTCGCAAAACTTGCAAACAGAGATGACATGCAAATAAGAGATCAAAAGATGATTTGACGATGATGGTGATGACGAAGATAATGATGGATGAAAATTGATAATGGTAATGAGATTATAATCATTAGGTAGAAGAACATTATCTGTTTTTTAATCTACTTGGAAAATTGAGTGGAAAAGGAAAATGAGCGTTTTTAAATGATTTTATGGGTTCAAAGAGAGGTGCGTTTTGATGATGTCAGCCGTCATAATAACCATAACAGAACATAAGAGAAGAGAACTCATCAGATCATATCAGAGCGCTCGCTCTTTTCTTGAAAAGATTGTGTGTGCAAATCTGTGTTGGTACAGGCAGTCGACGAATTCCTTTTTTCTGCAAAGAGAGCTTGAAAGCTCGACTTTGCTTGAAAGCAGACCTTTTTCTCTTAGTTTGTTAAGCGACTCCATTTCTCACATAATTTGACAAGCATGTTTTTCACTAAAAGTCGCAGCTGCATCTTTTCAACGTACAGTGAGTGAGTGTGCAAAATAAAAAGAAAGGAAAAGGGAAGCTTTTTGTTAGCTTTAGCTGTTTAAACTGTGTGGCAACTCTCGTTTTCACTTTTCTGTTGCTCTTTCTATCCTACTCAAAACTCAACTTTAATGGAGACAGCTTAATGGCGAATTAATTGCACCTTTGCTTGGATTTCATTATTATGACAAAATGAGACAAAAACACTTTACATGTCATGTTCAATTTTGATCACCTCCGCCTACCTCAAATCAACTTCCTCGCAAACATCAACAACTTCCCTGTGTATGTGTCAATTGACAAGCATTTTCAGATTTATTAAAATTCATCTCTTTAGTATTAAAATAAAATGGTACATTTTTATTACAAACAGTATTTGGTTAGTAGTTTATTAAAAGTCAATGATCCATCCGATTTTTATTCAATTTTAATCACTTCAATTGTCTTGCATTGACAGTCGTTGTTTTTTTTTCACCCTCATGACAAATTCTTCTTACATTAGGTATCGAAGTTCTTACAGAGCTCTTCTTTGGCAATTCCGGCTATCTTTAATCCACCTCCTGTATGGATTTATTAGGCGAAACGAAACATACTGTAAACTGGGTAGGATCGCCCAAGCCCGAGAATGTGTCAACCGGGCCATGTTGAACCACTGAATATCGGTGGAAGGCGTTTCCTCCAAAGGTGGCTGCGGGGGTTCATCAAACGTAACACGATCATTAGTGACCTCGAGTCTCTCAAGTGCCGGGAAACACCTTAGGAAGTTGTAATTGATTTCACCGGTCACTTGCAGTTCAAGTGTGGTAACAGTGGGGAAAATGAGGTTCGCCGGAATTGGTGTCGTATCCTTAAACTCGAACCGACAGCGGCCTCCAATCCCCAGATTTTTCAGTTTTGGAAACCGATGCTGAATTGCCTGAAGAATTCTTGTTACATTGATTATGTCTTTCAACCAATCAAATTTGATGATTAATGTGGTCAAGTTTGGCGCAACTGGTAGATCTTTGATATTTTGGAGTACTCTCTCATTGTAGTCTGAATACATCATTTCCTTTAAGCTCTGAAAACATTCTTCCGGAGGTGTCCAGAGGTGTCCACTATGAAAGAACTCGTCTGTACGCCACGTCAATGACCATGAAACGGAAGGTCGAGCAAATGTCCGGAAAACATTCCATAACAAATGGTATGATTTTGGATTGGTAAGAAAAGGACACAATTTGAAATATTCGAGACGTGGAAACGTCAGGGGTGGATGTTGTGTGATCATATCGAGAATGATCTGATGCTCATCCATGCCAATTTCCGCTTTAAAGTCAACACCAAGAAACAGGAATCGGAGATTCTTCATATGGCTCAAACACTGCAACAGGTGAGCAAAAACTTCCTGGAGTGAGATTGGCGGAGTTTGCGTGGCATCCACACAGTAAATCAAGCTTAAGTACCGAATACTCGCTCCGACAGATTTGAGAAGACTGAGAAGTTCAGCGAAGAATAGCTTGAAGTAATTCACTAAATCCACAGCAAGTCCGTTTTGATTGTTATCATCTTGGACCATGAATTGATGAAGTGAAACGCACAATTTTCCCCCCACAAAGGACTTGCATATCGAATTCTCCATTTTTTGAACAAGCGACCGGAGTTGGGTAAGATTAACCACTGTATGACCATAATAAAGTGGGGTATAATACGGGCTTCTGGCAAATCTACGTGAACGGCGATTAGCGAAGACGGTGTAATATGAAAACATTTTTTGGTTTTTATTGAGGTAGGTAAATTCCATTTTGTAGAGATTATCCAAATGAATTTCCAGTGCATCCCGCCACATCCTGCAAACTTGACGTAGTTTTAGAACATCAGGTTTGTCCAGATATTCCATGTACAAACAGGGTAAAATCTGCAGATAAATTTGATTATTTTGTTGTAATCGGTGAGGTTTCTTGTCTGATTAAAATGCAAGTATTTAGATAATTATTTTGGAGTTTAATTATTAATTATTACGACAGGGAAAAGCCATTTAACTTTGGTAGTTTCTAATAGCTCTTGGAAGTAGTTGCAGCTGTTATACAGGGAATAAGAATCTTGTGCAGAATGTAACTGCGGGAAGACTTCATGGTACCAAACCTTCGAATAATTTACAGTTACGATTACAATTGCAAGAAATTATATCGACTTTAGTTTAACAAGAATCTTCAATCAAATATTACTTCGGGAGGAAGCAAATCCAGTGGACTTTGCAAGTTCTCAGCTTCACATTCTTCAACTCCGATTTCAGTCGACATTTCTTCTTCAATTGACACTGCTGATGCCATTTTATTTGACAATTTAGTAACTTTCAAGCAATGAAATGAACTATTTTCAAAATGATTTTCACGGTAAGATAGTATGATCTTTGCCATTAAAATGATTCAATTACCAAAAAAAAAGGTTTAAAGAAGCTATAGTCAGTTACAAGGGTAACTCATTACTTAACCAACTTAACTAGGCTCCGTCGTTACCTTCAACCTTCCACGATTTGGCATCATGCATGAAAGATTTCTAATAGAAATAACTAGCACATTTTGGCTTGAAAGTGAAAACTGTGGGGCATTTCACACGCACTGCATTTAAAAAAGTGAAACATCAAATTTTAATTGTTCGCTGTCTCCTTAACTGACGAATGTCTTCCTTCTGATTAGATTTGCACCTGTCTGCTACACAGTGTTATGAAAAATCTAACAAAAGTGACCACACGCAGCAGAGAATGGTGTTTACTGTTGCGTATAATATGCAATTTGCGATAATGCAAAAGTCATATTTGTATTCGCCATTAAACTATACCACCTACAGCGAAGATAAACGTTCACTTTTCACTAAATGTCTTTACAAGTTTCAAAAGATTTATTAATTTAATTATTTTTCCCCTTTGCATGATTTACCTTATCCTTTTCTGTCTCATCTAGTTAGCCAGCAAAGCGTAAACTTCCGGTGCGGTGGGGCATTAATATGTACCAATACTAATAAAGATAATTTGTAATAGGAATCAAGCAAATGTCATGTGTAGCTTATTTTATGCGATTCATGAAAAGGTTAAGTTCAAAACAAAGACTATGGGACGGTCTTTACATTGCACAGTTCACAACATAATTTTCATAAGCTGGGTTTTACCGTAAGGAAATTGGTGCAATTTTGGCTTCAAATTAATTCATCATGAGTGCACTTCCGCAGCGGAGGTTGCTTGAATTATTTATGGCCGAAACAGATTGTATTCATTCAATACTACAATCTTGTACAGCATAATAATAAATAAAATACAACGAATTAAAAAACAAAGTAAAATTGCAATGGGAAACGGTAGGCATAAAATTCTAAATGACATTTGAATCATTTAGATAATACTAATATTATCATGGTTAATTTCAATTGGCAATTTTTACCTACATAAGCCATCATGTTAAGCTGGTAAATAAGCATGTGTCTTGTATTTCTTGAAATTTTTCAGATGAAACTGCTCAATTCTTTACTGGCGCAATGCAATACGATGTCATATTATTTTGATTGGTAAAATGAAAATCGAACAAAATATTTTTCTTATATTAATCTACAAGAGAAATAGGATAAAGATATCTATGCTTATTTTTGGCCATGAAACGCATTTTGAAAAAAGTCGGATGCAAACTCATATATTTTGTGATTGTGTTTATTTTATATTTTTTAATAAGCTTATTCGTCATTTTGACACTCGACTCCAATTTTCACAAAATGAATAAAAAACTTTATCTAAAGTAAATATTTATTATGACGAAACCATAAAACGTATTCTTGTCATTTTTTGTTTTGACATCGTCAGAAAAAACAAAAGTAACACCAAAAGTAAAAACGTGTAACAAACACTTGCAAAACTCCTAATTGGATTATTGTACGCACTTGTGCACGCGCTCGGTTCGCCTCTAATTTTTTTTTTTTTCGCTTCACATCACATCAATCGTCATAAAAAACGCTGTTTTTCACTCTCATCTTCATTTGTTTCGATAAATGCAATTCACAAAAAAATGAGTAACAAACAACCAGCAAAAGCAGAATCATCTCACTTACTTACTGTACACTGTACTAACATTATAACCACACCACGATGACGATAATAATCAGAATCATTATTATGATCAGCAAAAACTTAAAATATGGTAACGAAAATTGTCCCATAAAAATGCGAACAAAACAATGCAATGACTCACTCATTCATAATCCATTTTCTCCGACGAAAAAATATTAAATCAATCTCGAAATCATTAAGTATCTACAAATTCTGCAAAAACATTACTTTTAAATATTCGCAAAAGTTGCGCCAGACTAAATAACCGAGAGAATTATTACCGTTATTATTAAGATCATTATTTTTTGTCGAGGCATAGTTCCTCTCTCTCTCTTCTAATACAATATAAAATTGAGTTTAGATGTGATGTGGTGTGAAGCGATTTTTTATTTTCATTTTCGTTTCATTCATTCTTCAAACAATTTTTCTCTTTCTAAAAATAATAAATTGACACGGTTCATTTTCCACTTACACGAAAATTGAATGTATGTAACTGTAACTGTAACAGAAAATTATATATGAACATGACACTTTACATTTCATTACATCAGAAAAAAATGTTGAAGATGAAGCGAGGAGAAAAGGAAACAGAAAATGCTTCTGATTTGACAGAATGATAAAATAAAAAATAGAATAATGGTTGAAAAAGTTTTTTTTAGAAATGTGGTTCCTTTTTTAGAAAGATTGTCAACCGTGGAGTAGAGCTTCACAGTATAAACATCACATTACATTTAGCATCATCACTTTCGTTTTTCTTTGTTGCACTCAAACAGAAGTCTTTTAGAATAGTGCAATGTTTTTTTAAAAAACTTTCATGTAACAATTATCTCAGAGGTAATTGTAACGGCTGCAACTTATAAAGGTAATAATAATGGTTTATTTGGTATCTTATCTTCACCGTGTCTGCTGCTTCTGTGTAGATACCTTTTGTGGTTACACAGTTTTCTTTTATCTTTAGACGAAGCCAAAAAAGCCAGTTGCGTGGCTGCCTGGTGGCAAATAAAAAAGGGCCAGAAAGAAGCAGAAAGTCACTTGCGTTAGATAATAATGTAGATGTTCTAATGTTGAGTGAAGTGAACACATCAATAAGTACAATGAACGAACTCTGGTGCGAGTTTGATAATAAAATTGCGATGAATGTGATGAGAAAGGAAAATTTGTTGCCAAAAATAACGAGCATTTTTGCTGATTCCCACACGTGTCATTAATATGCATAACGTTGAACGTAACCTTAAATATAATTTTATTTTGGATAGGCTGCAGACTGACATTTAGTTTAATTTTTGGCTGTAATTTCTACTTTCTTGACTCTTTTAGTAATCAGCATCAAAATGCATCGCGAGGTCAGGAAAGACAAAAAATGTCAACAAGCCAAAGAAAAACTATAAAACCGTATACTTATACATTAAATAGATGTTTTAAACGGTGGCATGCTAATTGTGACAGATGAAACACAGCCAAGATCAAGTTGCCATCTTATCTTATGAAGTAATCAAACAGCCAATTAATTTAGAAAGCAAAGAGACAAATGAAGTCAGTGCCAATTAATAAATTACTTATAGATTATATATAATATAATTTATGTTTGGCGCAGACTAATCGTAAATTCGTAAGTCATAAGTCATCTTCACTAAACTCCAAAATTGATATCTATTATTAAATGACCTGAATGTGTGTCACATTATAATATGTCGACGTACAAATCCAACGTTAAAGCCAGAATAGAAAATGCATTTAATTTACTTCTGCTTAATTGAACGGAATTTTAAATTGTAAATTGGACAACGAAAATATTTGTTTAAAAACGCGGAATGGGTAGCTATTTTATCCTCAAAGTTAAAAAGGGGTTATTTGTGATTGTAATTCAATAATTTAGTTTCCTTAATACTTAAGAATGAACAGAATAAAGCAATTAAGGAAGTACAAAACTCATAAGTGTGGCAAACATGCATGAGGCGAGTAGGTGAATTGATGAATTGTTATGAATTGAAAATAATTTTAAAAACTTAACTGGAACCATACTTTGCGATTTTGTGACAAAGTAAAGTAACGCAATCCATGCAAACAAAAAATTTTGATCTAATCGGGGAAATCGACAATCGTAGACGGTAGAAATTTGTGAATGGATTTTAAATAATGCAAAATTCGATTTTGTTCCTTTAGGAAAAAATGGCCAGATTTGGCAAAAGAACAAAAAACGCACTTTTAAAATTATTATTGCGATTCCCAAAATCCTAAACCACCAACGAAGCCAATCCTGACGCACATTAATGGCATGAATTAATGGCGTCACTCCACTACTCCAACTCCATTATACTAATGACTATTTGACTCCGACTCCCCCTGAAGATTTTGTGTGTCGCGATGCGTGTAATTCGCAGAAAAATTAGACTCGACTCAGGAGATGAAATAAAATGAGTTCGCAGCAACATTGAAAAAAGAGAAAAAAATCTTTTGTAACGTTTTTTATTGTTTTCAGCAAACAGTGAATCTGCGGAGAATTAGAAAATTATATTATTATACTATATTAGTTTAGCATTATTGAACTAATTTGAACAACAATAAAAAATAAACATGCACATTTTCGTTGTGCCTTAATGGCTCAATATGTCTGTAGGTAGAGTGGAATTAGAGTGTTTGTGTAGTCTTGTATACTAATAACATGATAACCCACCTCCTTACGCACTGTTGGCCACACGACTCGTTCCCTGCAACAATTTCAGTTACAATGCACACAATGCGATGTGTTATAAAATAAAGCAAGATTTTTGAAAGAGTCGATTTTCAAGAAAAACCTTGCTAGTTAAGTTTGTTTTGTTGCCACTTCGAAACTTGGGAAGAGAGACGCAAAGAACAAGAGTCTTTTAGTTATTAATACTATTTAGTTGGAGGCGTTCGTTCGAGGTGAAACCGCGTGAGTGAGTGTCGATTGTAGATGTCGAGTGAACACACTCCGCCGTAATACGTAGGTATCATATTTATTGACACAGAGAGACAGGCACAGTGGGATTATTACTATTGCCACATTAAGTCAAATTATAGACACAGCAGCGCAGCGAAAAAGAACTAATTTTTCTTCGTTTTCTTTTGAAAATGTGAATGTCTTCTTTTCGGCTCAGCTTAGTTCAGCTTCAATTTTAATTTCAATTCGAAACTTTTTGAAAGGCGCAGCAGCCGCCACCGCTCAGTTAGTCAGTACAACAGAAGCAGCCTTGGTTGAAATTGTGCGTTGTGCCTTTGACTGTCTGTTTTAATTTTCATGAGTAATAATAAAAAGATCGTTAAAAAAGAAAATAACTGGCTCACTGATAACCTTCTCTTTGTGCAACAACGCTTGTACTTTTAGGAACATACGTCTTTATTTTCTATCATTAGCGCCGCTGTTTTCTTGTTATCTCAGAAGATTTGAGTGTTTCAGTGAAAAAATTAAGAAATTGTGGAGTGGAGCAGTAGGTCGGTGACAGTGACAAGTAATTGGAGTCTGAATTGTTGTGTTGTGTCATTTTTCTAATAATCGCTCATCATTCATAAAGTGGCATTGACATGAACAATTACTAAAACACACCAACCTACACAGAGCGAACTATGATCTACGCACAGCATGACACGAAACCAGTCACAAATTGACTTTTTGGCATCGTAGTGCATCAGTGAGTGAAGCAATCCACAAAATCTAAACCGAGGTTCAGTTATTTTCAATGAATGAACGAACAAAGAAATTACTGAAGACCCACCTTTGTTCCACTGAAGCGGTGACAAAATCAACTGGAATCTTGTTTGAGACGAGAGGTGAGATTTTTTTTTATTGTAAAACAGTGAGTAACAACGAAAGCATCAGATTATTTTGCAAACAAAAAAATTATGCAACACAAAAAAATGATTGATATTGACTCGGCCTTGTAAAGCATTTGTATTTTGTTTTGTAAAAAAATCTTTTGTTTTAAAAAATGCTGTTACAAAAGCTGTATTGTATCGTATAAAAAACCGTTTTCAAAAGTAACTGCACAGCAGCACATATCAAAAAATAATAGTCGCTCATAATCGTAATAGTTATTGTTAAAATAAGTTTAGTTAAGCATCGAAAAAAATCTGTTGTGTCCGTTCAGGTTCAGATTTCCGTTTAATGTTTTTACCAACTCGTTCTATTGTATATTAATGAAAATGTAGCATGTATCAAGTTTTCTGGTGATTATGATTATTATGGTAATCACAGAGTGCATCAAAAAATGGTAATGGTAATAATAACATTATCGTTTCTATAAAAAGAATTCTGAGGCTGGCTGAAACACTGAGAGTGAGCAGGGGCAGGCAGTCGCGGATTTTATTCGGATTTTATTTTTCCGGTTGAAAGACTCAAGAAAAAACGCTACTCCTACACAGCATTTAAACTTCAAATTGGGAGATGCATCGTAGAGATAATTTTTGTTAAAAGTTTTTGCAGACATCCGCCGAATCAATAATTTTTTTCCTCATTTTCCGTTGAACTCCTTAGGATGTATTTTTGATATACCTAATTAATTATGATTAATGATTACAGGAATTAAATTCCTAGACACAATTATAACAGGGCATGCTCATTCTTACAGGATTTTTTAAAATCTTGGTTTTATTGAATGGAGCGAGAGGTTTTTTAAGCAATCCTTTTTAATTTTCAGTCTTGCCACGAATTTAACATTACTTAAAATGTGGCGAGGAATGGTCATCATGATCATCGTTAACATCATCATTATCATTATCAAATTTCATGTTTTCCTGTATCTGTTTCTGAGTTTTGATTTCAATCTTTTTTTGAACCCCTTTTTGTAAAAAAAAGATTGTTAAATTTTACCTAATTTATTTACAAAACATGCGCAAGCGCAAAACAATAACATTACTATTACTACATTGAATTGAATGCAGCAATGTAGATAAGTTACAACTTGCAAGGGAATGTTTTTGTTTTTGAAATTAAACTGAACCAGGGTGAGTTGAGTGAATGAAGTGATAAGCGTTTTAGATTAGGCAACATGAAATAACTAACGTGACTGACTGAATAAAAAGGGTTGCATCGTTGCATGAAACCTTACAATATATTAGTAACATTACAGGAATCGAAATGGATGCTTTTTTCAACCCCGATCCTCTCATGAATCTTTTTCAGCCTGGTTTTCTTTTGTTGCTGCATGTTTCTGTTTCATTGAATTCAAATTGGTATTACATTACATTACGTTAAATCCTCTTGTTTCGTTCTACGCCAATCTAAGACAAATTCTTAACTCCCACGAGCAAACGCAACTCGCAGTCAATTGAATAAGAGCGTCTGGTTGCAAAAGTGTCTGAAATTGTAGACCTACCAATAAGGTTTAATTTCTTTGCTAAATTCGAGATTCGAGACTCTAATCTAAACACGACAACAACTTCAACTTCAACGATATAAAAACCTTATCGACTGTTTTGTAATTGATTTAGTTTTTGTTCGTCACGGCTCGAAAGCGGAGAGAAAAGGGAAAAGTGAGATAAATTAATGAGGAAATTAAAGTCGTCAGACGGTCTGCAAATATTCAATTAGATATTTAAATATTTCATTATTTGGGTTTCATTGTTTTTGGAGTAGTTCTACCTTCTACGCTTATTCGCTCAGAATCTCTCTACCTGAGGGAGAATTACACTATTGGTTAGAACAGATTTTGGACTAGTGGCGTCGAAGTTGTAAACCGTTTATGAAAGTTAATTGTTATGAAATTATAATTCCCCCTTTTGCTCTTTTTATCTCAGGTTATGGATGCAATTTACTGAGCCTGTGCAGTTTGTCCAACTGTTTTCCGGGTTTTAAAACTGAATTCAATGGAAAGCTGAAAAGTGAAAGAGAAAAAGTAACAAGAAAGATAAACGCGACGACATGAGTGCAACGACACAGTAAAACAAAAAAATTAACAATACAAATTACAACTTATTCAAGTCAATGAGCGATTTGTTCAGGCACTACCGCCGTCTCATCTATAGTACAATAGTAATCTGTCTGCAATTACTATTCCAAGTAAATTGCAATTTGCAATTATCTGCTCTCCTCACTTCTTCTGTTCTCCTCTAGTTCCTTCTTTATTTTACGAATGCAAAAAAGTGAATTAAGAGTCATTTTGTGTTATTAGTGCGAGAAAAGTGTAGATGAGATGAACAAACGTGCAAACTGAAACTCTAACTCTACCGATATGAAATGATATGAATTTGTCTCATCTCAACCTATCATAATAACACAACGTGTGTACGTAGTTATCATAGCATCAGTTTCAACATCATTATCGTAATAATAATACACACAGACGCATCCTTGCCTTCCAAGAAGATACATCGTGTCAAATCAAATCAACTTTCAGTTTCAGTCAGTTTCATTTTTTTGTCTCTATAAGTAAGAAAAACTTGTGTGAGTAAAGTCAAACTGTCACTGCACTCACACTCTTTGTATTTGTGTGTGCACATTAGTAAAGCTGCAAGCGCCAGCTACTCAATTTTTTCAATCACATCACACTCTTCTGACTTGACTTTGTTCTTTTTTCAAGTCACTTCCGTTTTTCTTCTGCTCATGGCAGAGCAATAAAGTTTATAATAATCATTATAATGATGATACTGGTGCAACGCTAATGCTAATGACTATGACAAAAGGAGAAACGATTGAGAAAAGAAAGGGCAAAGCTTGAGAAAAACAAGAGAGAAGTCAAAGTGTCAAGTGAGATTTGCAACTGCAAAGCAAAAGCAACAGAGAAAGAGACAAAGGGACAATAAAAAGAGTTAATGTTTATACGTACAATTAGCTGCAATTGTGACTACTGTGACTGTGACATGTTTATTTTGTTGACAAGAAGCTAATTATAAAATATTATCAATTCTTCGAATTGTCAACTTTTTCTTCCGACTTGTGTTAAAAGTTCATTGTTGAGTGAAATGTGTCCATAAATGACAATTTATTTCTGTGATTCTGAGTTTTGAGACAAAACTAAAAATGATTTCTACGTGGGTGGCAATTCTGCCACTATTCCTGATCTCTGCTGTTCACACTGCCCCAAAAGAAGCCGACTCGCGATCTCACGGACTCGCAAAAGCCAAGTACTCGATAAGTGAGAAGAGATCGACAAACCGGAAGGAAAACACGCTTAGCATACCAATGACTCTGGCGGTGGCGGAGAGCACGTTGCCACATGTGCCCGTCCTCAGGGAAATGCTGAACGAGCCGGAGCAACATGACATGTCAACGTCGACGCCTTCCTCTGAGAGTCTGGAGTCTCAACTTCAAAGTCCCCATGTGGTCAGGAAAAAGGCGTTCGTAGATGACTTCGACACGTCCGGAGGGGTGGCAGGGATTAAGGAACTTGATTTGTTGCACACGATGGAATGGAAATAGCGTGGTTAGTTAGCCAATGAATTTGTAAACGTACAAAGTAAAGTGCTTTAAAAAAATAAAACTTCGGTTCCGAAAAAGCCGACATTTGATTTATTGAAGGAATCGGTACGAAATTTGGTTTCATTATTACAACAGACGGGTACAAAGGTTACAAATAAAAACTCACAAAAGTCAAGACATTTTTTCGAAGGCACAAATTATGAAGCAATTAAAACATTTTTAAAAGACTCTTCCTTATAAAATATACAATTAAGTTGAATAAATATTTATAATTAGAAAACAGAATTTTCACTAATTCTTCTTATTGACGGATTGCATTCGTGAATAATTTAGGATAATTGACATTTTTAGACTCCTACTTTATTAAACCATTATAAGAAAATATTTTCTTTGTAGCATCATCCTTAACAAATCTTTAGTTTCTTTGATTGCTATTTGGTCTGGCGAGGCGGCGGGCATCCACATCGGACGTTTATGTCTGCTTGATTGAACCATTTTAAAAAAGGCTGTGATTTTCTTTTACAATTTTTTTGACTTGTTAAATGTATAAAAGTAATTACGTTTAAAACTATAAATATTAATAATTATGTTGTATTGTAAATTCATATGTAGTTAAAACGTAAAACAATATTAGCTGCGGACAGTTCACCTAAAATATTTAGTAGTTAATTAATATAATTTAGTTAGTTTAAGAAAGAAATATCACACTGGTATTCTTGATTAAATTAATTTTTATTTTAACTATAAACTATAATAGCCGCACATTAATATTCTGCGTTTCGATTTACTCTTTAATTTATATTTTTAGTCTGCCTTTGCCTTTGTCGATCATTCTTCAGACATTTAAAAGTTTCTAAAAAATATTATTCTAGTACATAATCATAATCAATCAATCAATAGTAATTAAAATTAAAAACATGCAAATTGCACGTGGTAAATACCCTGTGTGATGTAATGAAAGAAATTGTATTTAAATTACACACGTTACTGTACTAGTATTAATTAATTATTCTTGTATCGCATCCCTTCATTCAAATTGAAAAGTTACTTATCGCATAGTATTTTTATAATATTTGTAATATTAATTGAATCAATCAACATAAAATAAAGCTGCTCACTGAGTAAAATCCTTTGGAAAACCTGACAAGTTCTGGATGCACGGAAAATGAAACAAAAATATTAAAGAAATGTGACCGCTTTATTAATGAATTAACTTTTATTGTTTTGAATTTAAAGATGAATTCTCACATTTGTAAACTATAAAACTTTTTCAAATTACAGGAATGGTGAGAGACGGGATACTTATCTAAAAGTTTTTAAACTGTGACTTTGTCCACCATTTCTACATTACAACGTTTAAATATCGCTACAAAAATTCTTCAAAAAGTTTCAGCTTTAAATCCACATTCATCAAAAAGTTAATAAATTAATAAAGCAGAAAGTCATTTTAATGTGATAAAAATTATTTATTGCGTGCCCCAAACTTCTTTTGACTCTAGCACGAAACTTGTCGTGCTTTTCGCTCCACAAGCTTCAAGAACATCCTCCAGATCATGCCAACCCTTTTCCTTCGCCACATCCAAGGGCGTTTTCTTGTCACTCTCCGACTGACAGTTGACATCTGCTCCAAACCTTATCAAGATTTTCACCAGGTTGCTAAATCCCATGTCCACAGCGGCATGCAAGGGAGTAAATCCTTCCTCATTTTTCACATCCAGTCCCAATCCCAAACCTGCGTTTTTCGCCACGCACCTCACGCAGGGACACAGAGGATGACAATTGGGAATCTGCGAGACTGGCGTGTCCTCATTTTCAGGATTCTGTAACTCCTCAGCGGGAATTCCCAGGTAGAACAGGGCCAAAGGAAAATCCTGGTTCTGGATTGCCGTAAACACTTTCCGGATGTCGTGCTCTGTGCAAATAATTCGTTTAATTATGATGAAGTTTTGAAAATGGTAAAGAGACAAAAAATGTTTTTTACCTTTCGTATCCTCAAATGTCATTAGCCCCGCGAACGCTGACTCCGCGGAGACAGATCTGCATTCTTCTAAACTTTGCACGGAGATTTTTCTGAGATGTTCATTTTCTCCTTTGTCACCGGAAGGATTTAAGGTGACCACACTGAGATAATTGTTGCTTCTCAGGTTATCTTGGAGCAGGTGCTCGGCGACATCCTGAAGTAGGTGAGAAGTTTCCTCGTTGATTCCCTTCATTGGCGAGATGATTGAAGAGGTCTTGCGGGAGCGCATACTCTGTGAAGGGAGGGGTGTGGATGTTGCAGGAACGAGGTCGGGTAATGCGGTCACACTGGTCCTCCGGCTTGGCACTCGACTAGGAACTCTGCTGGGGTTAAGACTCTGTGACCTGGAACTTTGACCGGATCTTGTGTGCGGGGTGTGGAGGCTATCCAATGGAGATTCTTTAACTTCGGGTTGCGGGTCTTTAGGTTCCGTGATGAGCATGACGATGCCACCGGTTCCCTCCTTCTGCACCATTTCAATATTGATGAAGTCGCCGTGGTTCACTTCGACTAGAGAACGGCGACGCAGTGACCTCTGCAGGATTTTCAGAACGTGAATGTCGTGAGAGCAGTCTAAGGGTGTGACGTGCCGGATGTTGTGCACTCTGATGGCGGCGCCATGCTCCACGAGGATTTGGCAGATTCCCGTAAAACCCCAGCGCGATGCAAAGTGGAGAGGGGTGTCACCCTTCTGGTTTCGGGCGCTGATGTGCAACTTCTTGGCACAGCGTTCAGCATCGTAGATGAGGGCTTTGACACAGCCTTCATGACCGTTCTGCGCGGCGAGATGGAGGGGTGTGTTCAGCGAAATGTTCCGGGGTTCCAGTGATGCTCCGGCGTCCAAAAGAAGGAGGAGGGCGTTTTGGTGACCCCTACTTGCTGCGAAGTGCAGTGGGGTCATTCCCTGTGGATAAAATATTTCAATTAAAAATCAACCTTTGAAATAATTAGGGAATTAAAATGAATGTTTTTGAATACTTACATCAATATCCTGAGCTTCGAGATCTGCTCCGACATCAATTAAATATTCAACAATCCTCGGTCGACCATAAATGCATGCAACTTGGAGCAATCCAAGACCTTCTGAAGTTTTCAGCTCAATGGCCGGAGGAATCAGGGGATCTTCCTGGTCCTCGGTGTCCTGAAATGTGATCCGGATAATCCTGACACATTCATCGCATTGACACAGAGGGTGACACATTCTCTGTAGGTCAGGAGATCTCCCACTGCTGGATTTCTTCGACTTCAATTTATTCTCCTTTTCCAGCCTTTTTCGGGTTTCCAGTTCCTCCTGTAGAGTTTGTCTTCTGTGCTCGTACCCCTCAATGAGTTCTTCAAGCCTCAGACAATTTCCCAGTCGTATCACTTCAAACATTTCCCCCAGAGGACAATCAGGCGATTCCATTGCTTTCAGATGAACATGATGAAGCCACGCCTCTCCAAGGTCACAGGGCATTCCGAGATCTTTGTCGGAATCGGAGATTCCCAACACTTTGCCGCTTCTCAGGTGTTCCAAGGACGCTTCCAGAGTTGTAATGTAAAACGAGTTCTCGTTGTCTTTTGCCAGGTTAGTTTGAAAGTTCTGCCCAGCGATACATGGAGAAGATTCGGTGGAGAAGCGGAATTGTCTGAGGAACTCCAACTGGGCCATCCAATTGCCCAATGGATTCTTTACCAGGAGGTAGACCCAAATCGGGATAAGCTCGTCTGCGGATAATGGGCAGTTCCCTTCACCTGAAGTGGAGGCGGAGCCAGACTCTGGAAAAGTGTCTGGACGCAGGTACCTTAGAGTACGTTTCATGCAGGTCAGTTTTCCAAGTGGACTGGAATACGAGTTCAGTCTGCCCAGTTCTTGGCGCGCCCTGCCGAGATTGTCCCAGTGGACGGTGCGAATGTCCAAATCTTGGGGATGGAGCTCGGTGAGATTTCGCATCACTTTGTTTAATTTCGAGTCCTCGCTGCTCACGTAGGAGGTTATGGCGCTGATCACACTACGGTAGATTCCATTCAGGACATACGTCTCCGTTGATAACTTGAGTCGTTGGAGAAAAAAGTCGTTGAGTGCTGCCTTTCCTGGAGACGATTCTGGAGAAACTATACCTCCATTGGTGATGGCGTAGTTGAGGCATTTTAAGTAGAGAGACTGAACAACGTCCTTTTGCACTTTCAGAGGAAAATTCTCTAGGCCTCGGTGATTATTCTGAAAATGTTTGATAAAGCTGTCAAAGGTTGTTAGAAGCTTCGGCGAGCCTTTCACCCACAGGAAGTCGATGCAGTCTCGGAGAGAGGTGAGGTTCCACAAACCGAGTCCCTGGTTTCCAAAGTTCTCATCTTCAATGTCCACCTTGGAATTGAGAGGCGAGGCGACGCAGAGAACTTTGTACTTTTGTCGCTCACTCGTGTAAAAAGTCTCCTCGAAGAGAACCTCCTTCCGGAGCTGCACACGGTTCTGATTCACTGATAGTGACTTTGGTGTCGTTGGGTTTGAGTCGCTCCGAGTGGTCGAATTATTCGAAGGTGGGAAACCTCCACCACATTGGAATGAGCTGAACGTGTCTTCAATTCCAATCCCGGAGGAGTCCAAAGTTTGATTAAAATTTATTGAGGTACTATTGAGAAATGTTCGGTTGGAAGGAGATTCCGCTTCAGTTACACTTCCACCACTTGAGCTAACAATTGGAACTTCGATGTCCAGGATAAGCGTGTGTCCAGAGTATTCCACGTTTACGTGAGATAAAGTACGGTAATTCCAGTTACCTTTGAGATTGCTGCTGGAGCTCCTGGACATGGATTGGTTACCCATAATTGATGGGGAAAATGGAGAGAGGAAAACCGTTGAAGAGGAGATTGAGGGACTGGTCATTTGGTAACTGTCTTCGCTCACCACACTGCCACCGGAACTGCATCGTCCGCTGCTGAGAAAACTGGGCTGGTCTTGGTCAGCGTCATCCGGGCAGCTGCTGCAGATTCCATCGCTTTCACCGCTGAGCTGCCGACGGAGGGAGGCTTTTGAAGGTAATGGACGCAAAATGTGGTGCGCGAAGTCTTCCAGGGTGAAGGCATACTTTGGAAGAGAGTCACGCCTAGGGATGCAGATTATCCATTGCTCGAGAACGCACTGACTAAACAGGTCTGGACATGAGACCATGAAAGACTGGAAAAAAGGATTTGCGTTGAGGTCCTCGTCGTAAGTGTCCATTTTGGTGATTGTGATTGTGGAGTCGGATGGTACCTAATTCAATGAAAAACAATAAAAGAGTAATGATGCAGTTTACATGTTTAGTTGTAGATTTAGTCTAGTCATTAACTTTTAAGTTTTAAAAATAAATGTACAGGAACTGTTGGCAATGGTTCGGGCACCACATCGCCCTCTTCCAGCTCGCCACCCTCGGAGGGCGCTAAGATTATGTCTGCAGCGGTTTCGATTGTGATTGACATTTTCAATTTATTTTATTTTATGGGTGTGGTTGTGCTTTAAAGAATGTATGTGCAGAAAATATTCATCAAATAAGAAAGATAAATATTTCCGAGTAAAATACACGAAACCAATCTAATATAGTTTCTTAATTTAATTACAAGAAGTTTCTTAGCCAGCAATGAAATGGAGTGAATGAAATCGATCACGTAACTCGCAAGTGAGTTATTAAGTCTCAGAGTAAAAGTGAAAATAAAGATGGAGTGAGGAAAGAGGGGAGAGTTGTTTTAGTTCACAACTCACAACCCAACGAACGCAGCGGTTAAGCCCTTTTCCAATAAGAGAAGATTAACTTGATTAAAGTTATATTTGCTGAACTTATTAATCTAATGTATCTCATTCATTAATTATTTTTAGTTCCTCTTCCCTGGACACGTCCTATTTATTTGTTTTAATACTGTCGGTCGCATTATTTATTATCATGCAACATTAATTTTTCTTACATTGGTAAATACTATTATTATTTGTACATTTTAGATATGTTTGGAACACCACGCACACGAGCCACAATGCTAAAGATCTAATTGCACTGCAAAATTGCCAGAAAATCTTCCATTTGACTTTTTCGTCGCCGAACTTAACAAAAAGCAAATTCAAACATTTTCATTTACTGGCGACTATAAAAACAAAACTATACAACGAAAAAGTGTCTTCATCTATGCAATAAGAAATGAACGGAGATTTTTCACTCGTGGAGCACGTGTGTGAACTTTTTTAAAATCCTTAAATAATCCTCTTAAAATAAGAACCTCACAGTACTAATCTTTCATACATGAGAGACTCCACGCAACAGGGGGGAATAAAAACACGCTCGATCCTCTCCGATCAAATGATAATACTCTTTGCGGTCAAAAAAAATAAATTGCTGCAGACTGGAGTCTTTTTTGGCAGAATAAATTAAATTGTGTCATATTGTCAACTGCCACCTTCACGGCGACTTTCACAGCAGCGAAAGGAATTAACAGTTTAAAAATAGAAACATGCATGCCTTGTACGTGCTAGATACCAAATTCAAGTCAACTAAATAGGATTTGCCTTTGTCTCTTCCTCTGTAATTTCTTTAATTACCCCTTTTGTTTTTAACTTGTGAATCGTAAGTTGTGATTAAAATAATTAACAGAGTGTATAATGACCTTTTTCTTCCTTGATGACATCGCATCGCTGCCTGCTGGATGAAAATTTAATACATAGATAGTTTATAGCTGAGAGTGAGACGCATTTGTTTCATGTAGTTAACCTAAATAGTTAATTGAGGCTCGGTTTCAATCTGACATTTGTTAGGAAATATTCCAATGGCTTTGTCATTTCCGCTAACAAAACAATTTTAGTTTATCGTGTCACAAAATAGTGTTTCAGCGTTTGAGTGCTGAATCTTCATATTTTAAATTAACAAACAAAAACCAAAAATCTCTTTATCTTAGTTCAGGTCTTGTGGTAAAAAAGTTACTAGAGGTTGACAAGAAGTGTCAAGGCCATAACTCATCACACGGCACACATCCAAATGCCCATAAAATATTTCTGTACTAAACGTAACCTGTTGATCAACTTTTTTATTTTATAGTGTAATCTGTAATGCACAATCTCAATCTTAACTAGCTAACATGTAATTTCGAACTTTATTTAACTAAATTAAGTAAGGGAATTCATCTCCTTTTGTTTTACTTAATTAGGTGCTTTGAGTATTTTTTTGTTTCAAGAATGGAGTAAAACATTTCTTCCAACCAACCCAATTGATTAATTAATTTGTGGTAGCACACGTAAAATGATAATTTGATTTACAAGAATTATAATCAATAAATTATTGCAGAGTAAAATACGAATTACATTAGAAGGTCGACGCCACTAACTTATTTTATGTACTAAAAAGTTTCAATTTTCGTTCCAGGTAGATAGATGGGTGACGAAATTGTTGTATACTTAAAGATTAGTAATACATTCGTTAAAAATTGTCCCTGTACTCCACTATTTAAATGTCCAACCCCCAAAAAATTACATTAAAATATCGTATTTCTTACCAAATTTTGCAGTAGCGAGTGTTGACGCGACGAAGACGGCCATAGGCCACTGCTTACGCTCACAGATTACTTTTACGGAAATGCCATGTGCTGGCATTTGGCAATCATCTTCGTTCACATTTTAATACTGATTGAAACTGAAAGACTCTGAACGGAATTTTTTCACTTTTCATTTCATTTGAATAAACATACTCCAAATAGCACGTTTGTCTTTTCACTTTATGTGTTAAAATAGCTTACTTCAGTTATTCATATTTATACACATTTTTAGTTTCATATAAAAATGTTGATGCTGACCGATCGTTGACTTTACTAACTTGAACTTGCCCAACATTTTTTGAATGAACCCATCTTAACTCATAACTTGCATTTTATAATTTTAAGCTCCAACTTCCATCAGTCAGTAGAAACGAGCCAATTTACTTAAAACTTCTAACCAGCAAACAGACACAATGGATCATAAAAATCCATAATTCACATTCCCAAAATTGTTGTGGCTTCACTGCACTGTACAATGCTTACCTAAGCGAAGCTAGACATTCATAAAAAGGAAGTCCTATGATAATGATAATACGTATATTATTATCCACTTTAGTTTTTGTCTTTGTGTCTTCTCTTGTAAATATGAATGTGGTCGATGTCCCAAAGTACTAAATGACTTTTATTTTAGTTGACTAACGAAGACACGGTTTTCCTATGAATTTTAGACGAGAGGCATTCCCTTCCTTTGTTTGTCTTTTATCGATATTATTGTCTGGCACAATGTATGAAAGTAGGTCAAGTCAAGATAGTTTACATAAACGTCAAGTCCAGCAAACATTTCCCGTTCACCTCAATAAATACTTATTTAAATGTGCTATTCCAGGAGAAGGCAGAATGGAAAATTCCAACTTTGTAAAATGATTAGACTTCCTTTGTTGTAATGTAATGTGATGAAGTAATTAATACTTGGATTTGGATAAAATAAAAGAACGAACCGAACTTTTTAAAATTAATTAGTACATTATACAAAACGTTTTCATGACTAGTTTGCAATAGTTTAGCACCGCAACATATTTACTGCTAGTTTGAGTGCTCAACTGTAACAGTGATAAACTGATTCCTCCTGGTTGTTACTTTTTAAAAGTGTCTTTACTCTTATGTAGACGTTTAACGAATGTCAGTAAGTAGCAAGTGAATCTATCACATAACATTTCACTCACGCATTTTTATTCCGCTGACTTTCCATAATCAGAGAAAATGTTTGTATTCACAATATTTACATTTTTTCTTCTTGTTAGTTTTTCCTCTCCATTTTTGATAAGCGCGGAAAAACAAGAGCTCCTCTGAGCTCTTCAGTTTTTTACACAAACTCTGTTTCATTGTTTAAATTTTTTGGTGAAAATGAATAAAAATCTACATAACTTCACTGTAACCGAACATGGAGAACTAAGATTATCTTACTTGGCTTATGTTAGTTCTTCTAATAAAAAAGAAAGTTGTGTGGATTTTGAGATTGGATGAGAAGAATAAAATGTTTACGCTTTTATTTTACGAGCTACTCTATTTTTCATATAGCCAAAAAGCCAAAGCTAAGCATTTTCATTTCATCACATGTTCTCTGTTTACATCTCATCTTCACAAAATTATTATATCAAGTTTCGGGATACTTTTCATGAGGAACGAAAAGAGCAAAAGTAAGCAATGTAATATAAGCGAGCTATAAGCTATTTTAATGGGAACTGTGAACTGAGCATTAGTATGCATTTATCACGCACATAAGCACGCACACATGAAGAATGAAGAGCTTAATGTTGATGAAGTGAGCGAAGCATTTTTTATCTATCACTCACAGCACAGCATGCAATGCGTAGCCAAATAAGTTTCAGAGTTATCAGAATTTAGTATGAAAATATTCATTTCAATCAATGACTTGGCTTTGCTTTGGCTGACTCTTAGTTCATGAGAGCTCAGCCAAGCCAAGAGTGTTTAACCTGTGACGCTTTACATACATGCAGACACAAACACAAAAGGTTATCTTTGGTTAATGGTTTGTTAATGTTGATGCGAAATTTCAGGCGAAAATGTTTTATTTATTGAAGCTAATCCATGAGTAAAGTTTTTATTCATGACATGCAGCTTGGATTATGGTCATGGAATGATAAGAAAATGATGTGAGTAATTTTGCGACGGTGCGAATTGCGATGAATGGTTGTATGTAATTGGAACTGGACTGGAAGACGTGTTCATTTGAATCAATTAAGATTCTCGATTTAATGCTGAAAATAGATTGTCTGTCTATTCATTCTACAAAGTATGTTGTTTGCAATTCTGTTAAAGGTGGTCAGTAATTTCCTTTATAAAGAAGCCTCGGTTGAAGTGTATGTACTTTCAACTTTTAATTGCCATCATTAAAATGAAATGCGTAGTAGTAGACATGAAAACAACAAGCATCTTGTTTGAAAGAGAAAGACAAGCACGAATTCAGATTCTAAGTTTTACTTGGTAATGAATGACGAAATGTATGATGTTGATTAACGCAATTTTGTAATTTTTTTCTTTTCCTAATGTGAATGTGATGAAGGGAGACCATTAAAACCAAAACGTGACTGAGTCAGAACTTTGCTGAAGGACGTAATGCAACCGAAACAATAATATTATCCATTAATGCAAATAATTTTTTCCCGTTTTATATCTTTTTTAATTGTTTGATCGGTGACATGAAATTAAATCGATTGATGATGTTCTAAATTATTCTTTCCCAACTTATCACCGCACCGGTTCCTCTTTTGTGTCAATAGTTGTTGTAATACGAATGCTTGCGTTAAATCAACGTCAGCCGTAAAAATTCCTTAAAAAACGATGCAGATATTTTAGCAGATATGTTCATAGCACACTAGAATCTTATATTGTTAGCAAAGATATGTTTAAGCATACTATTGTTGTGAATTGAACTTGTGGCGATGTGATTAGCGTCAAAAGAAATTTTTCAGTTTAAAACCGCATGTTGCTGACTCACTATGTTTTGCTTAAACATGAGCAGGTGTACGTAATTTTTACGAATTATTGCAATTGTCGCGCTTTGAACGCTTTAGCTTTCAAGAGCATTGCCCTCTAACCTTCCACTGTATTCAGATTTAACATGTCACTTTCATATCTATGCATGTACATATCACCAAAAGGGATAGTATCATTTTATTTTCGATCTAATTCTAAATTGTTATTTAGTGTATTCGTCGAATATGTCATAGGTCAATTCCATGAAAAAATAATGAAAACCCAAAGCAAAATTGTGCAAAAGCAGTAAAACCGAGACTGGGGCAAAGTAATACTGATGCCACCCGAACTGCTCTTGACAAAAGATCACCACAATGTTTGGTCAATACAATACTAGTGTTGCGAAGAACTGGGACAAGATGAATAAAACTGGAAGTACCAATTGCCTTAACATCAAGATCATTATTTTCTTGTAGTTAATGGAGACTTTAGTTAATTACCATTGATAAGGTAATCATTGCCTGCTTCCTTCAATCAATGCATCGAAATATTTTTTAAAGATGTAAAAACGTGTGTGCGTACAACTGACTCTAAACGAAACTAGAAGACTGTTATTTATGTGAGAAGACGTTGCAACATTAAATATTAAATTACTATTAAACATTGAACTCAAAACTATTTTGCAAAAGCTCGACAAACTGAATTAAGGCGAGTGAAAGTGAAAGAGGGGAATGAAACGAAAAAGCGAGACGATTCGGAGGACCTCCGTAAGGAAAGCGGATGACGGATTATTGAGGACATCGATCAATGTGCTCCAGTCCGTGCCTGGACCGATTGCTGTGAAGAAAAGCGAATGGCCA
Source organism: Cyphoderus albinus (assembly GCA_021029165.1). Taxonomy (NCBI): domain Eukaryota; kingdom Metazoa; phylum Arthropoda; class Collembola; order Entomobryomorpha; family Paronellidae; genus Cyphoderus; species Cyphoderus albinus. Next base: position 18,660 of record VYYJ01000740.1, on the reverse strand, counting down.
TACAATAGCACGAATCACGAGGCTTTGAAGGCTGCGATTGGGGGAGGACCCAGCACGGAAGGCGAGGCATACAACAGCGTCCATTGGAATCTCCTCTTTGGTTACACTCCCAACAACGGTGCGAAGAACCAGAGGAAATCTGAGGATGACCAACTTCAGCCAAGGAGCTCACTCATCCAGTTAAGTGAGTCACTGGTGGAATCGTCACCGATCACTACGTCGGATTCCACAAAGTCGTCAAAGTCGCCAGGGTTGAAAGACTATTCCAGCAGCAACAATCTGGGGTCACGCCACAATTTGAAGGCATCTCCGTCGGACATCTTGTTTCTCAAGAAGAGAATTATGTTCCCGGGCATTTGGGAGGAAGAATCGGACGAGGAATCGGATCGTGCTCATTTAATGAGGATTAATCAAACTCATCAACAATTTAAGTCTCACTAGTAAGTCAGCCTAATCAATTAAATTACTATAAACAAATTGTGGAAAAGTAATTTAAAAATGTAATATTTCGTCATTTTTTCAGTACGGTTACGTCAGGCGTGTCTGGACTAAAACCTCCCAGCGTGGATACGGAGCCGTCCGACGATGGATGCACCGCAAAGTCTTCATCAGACTCATCCTTCGAGGAGCAAAAATTGCAGCGCCGTGGATCTCAGGACAGGAGGAGCATCGCGGAGGATGGGCTCGCCACCTGGAAAGATCGAAGAATGATGAAACCGTTAATTACTCTGGGACCTTATGGGAAAAAGCGGTGGCCCCGTTATTTAGCTTGCATCCCTGGCACTCAGAACCAGACGACTGCCAACTTATCGTCGACAATTTTGACGACATCATCGGCAGGATCGATTGGCATTGGAGCAAAGACGAAGGAAAGATTGAAGAGCATCAGTGGGGAAGATGAGGACCCGGAGGACCCCGCGTGGAGACTGTTGTTACAAATTTGCATTCTGAGAGCGGAGTCGAAACGACCTATGACCTTGAAGGAGCGGTATATTGGATTAAGGGCGATTCCAGGATTTCCAGGTTGCTTCGATAAAACCGAGGGGTATCCTCAGTGTCTGCCACCCGGAGAAATAGTGAGGAACGCGGTGAACCCGCAGAAACTTTGGGGGATTCCTGTGAACACGCCTCTCTCCAAGGAGCAATTTCTTCTGCTGATGAGAAACATGGATGACGTGAAGACTAATGACTACGTTTGCTTGCTCCACTCGCTTCCAAGAAAGAACCATGACTTCAATCATTATCGATTCAAGATCGTCAGGTACAACAAGATCGCCCCGAAGAAGAAGTTTTACACCCTGAGCAAGTATGGAGTGCTGTACTTCAACAATGGCTCTGCTGAGTTCACCTCGAAGCTGGAGTTCCACACGCAAATGCTGATCTACGACCACATCAAGACAATCCCATTTTTTTCCAAGTACCACGTCTGGAAAGCTTTCCTCCATTGGCGAACGAAAATCAGGGGAAGGAAAACGAACCTGGTCAGGAACACTCTTTTGGAAGACCTTTTTATCAGCAAGAGACCGCTCCGCTTGATGCTGAAGGAGTTGATGAAAATGTGCGACAGGATGAGCCACACGGGATTTCTGAAGCTCGGTAGCGCGGTGACCTACGGACTCGAGGAATTCCTGAACTATGAGTCAGTCCATGCAAAAAATGTGCTGCAGCGGCTGCACGCGTTTGAAGACATGATTGTCGAGATGACCGCAGCAGCTTGCAGGGCGACTCTCATCGAGGAAGGATTCAGTCCCGACACTTATCCAGCAGAAATGGAATATTACATGAAGCAGTTGGAAATTCCCGTGCACGCCAAGAATGGGCACTTTGTACTTTCAGAATATCCCGGCCAATGGCTCACCTATTCTCAGCAGACCAAGAAACGCCACATTTGTCACAGACTCACGGATTTCATTCGACTTGTTGACTATTACATTCAGTACACGTACTTCCGGATTATGAAAAATTCCATGGTCTACCTGATGCAGGAAATGAACTCAAGGGTGCAGTACCTCCCAGAAGAGTTTTTCCTGCCGATACCCTACATGGCGGAGTTTGATCGAATGGTCGAGAAACATGAGAGATTTGTAAGTTTTAGTTGGAAATTGATCCGTGATAACGAGATACTTTCCCAAGTAATTCAAAAATTATTATTTTTATTCCAGGGTGGTCCAATGGTACTGAGTGAATCAACTGATCCACTCTTTGACATTGGGTGCTCATGGACTGACGAAAATCTCTGCTTTTCTCCGTCCGAAGATGATTACATTAAAGGGTTCCGGTATCTCTTTCATGTCTGGAAGACAACGATCACGAGTTACGAGAACATGGTGAAACGACCCGTCTTTCATCCCTACACGCAGTCAGTAATACATTTTATTTTGGAAACAAAAATTTAAAAAAGAAAAGGTGATTATTTTTTTCAACTTTCACCTTTTCTACCTAGGCCCATCATAAATGGATACGTGAATGAAAAGCAAGTTCAGAATGGCCCAGACATGAACCTGGTAATTAAAGACGACACGGATCTCGTTGACATTGCGGAGGTCCTGCAGTCCATCATTCACCACGGGTTTAAGGTGGCCGATAAGTACATAAAAATGTTCGACCACATTCGATTGTTCTGTCTGGAGAATAAAAAAGAGGACCTGGCGGCGTACATGAAGGAGACGGACGTGGCCGTGTTTATGAAGCTGCTGGAGAAATTCGCGGAGCAGACAAAGACTCTAGAGCAGGTGGAAGATATCCAGAACATGGGAGTTTTCCGGGTGAATAACAGCATTCTGAGGGCTCACGCCATGCCTACGATTGCGAGGTGCTTGGATGTGCTGAGAAAATACATGCCGGAGGTGGCCGCGATGAAGATGAAGGAATCGGCGGAGAGAATGAAAAATGCAATAGAGACGATTGAGAAGTATCCGGAAACGGCGGAAGAGTACGTGGACTACATTCTCTACCTGGAGAACATTGTCGAGCAGATGGAGGACATCGAGACGGATCTGGATATCTGCGCGGAATTCTTTGACACGATGGAGGCACACTCCATTCCAGTGGCGGATGGGATGCCGGAAGAGTTTGCTGAACTGTCACCACTGCTTCACAATCTGAGAAACATTGTGGACACGCAGGTATTGAACAAGGACAAGCTGGTGAATGAACTGCTGGGGAAATTTACGCAGGAGACTGAGGAGATTCGCCAGAGGATGGCGGAGATTCGGCTTTTAGCGGAGGCGCCGGAGGTGCTCGATCCCAACACTGATCCTAATGAAATGGCCGAGAAGTTAACGAAAGCGAGAGACACTCTCGCTGCGGATAAGGAAAAGGCGGATAAATTCCAGCTGAATCAGAAACGGCTCAAGTTGGACGTTACCAACTTTGACGATCTTGAACAACTCATCACGTTCGTGAAGTTCAGGCACCAACTGTGGGACTCGATTGTCAAGTTCGAAAAGCAGTATCAGGAATGGTCTGAGGAGAATTTTGCTAATATCAACCCGGAACAATTGACGAGGGAGGTGAACGAATTTGTAAAGAGCATTCAACAGCTGGAAAAGGGACTTCCGCCGAACGACGTGTTGCCCATTTTGAAAGATAAAGTGGAAAAGATGAGAGCTCAGCTTCCTTGGATAGGATACCTGCATAATCCGACGTTGAAAGATAGACATTGGTCAGTTCTGAATAAAGCGCTGGGAGTGGAGCTGCGAGATGAAAACATGCAATTGAAACAACTCCTGGAAATAGGAGCGGTCGATCAGGCCGAATTTATCCAGGAAATTAGTTCGCAGGCGAGTTCAGAGTTCAGCTTGGAGACCCTACTGAAAAAAGTAGAGGATTCCTGGGCGGACGTGGAGTTCATCGTACTGCCTTATAAAGACCAGAGGGACGTGTACATTCTTGGTGGCACTGACGATATTCAAGTGCTCTTGGATGACAGCAACATTCACATGGCCACAATATCTAGCTCCAGGCACGTGGGTCCCATTAAGCCCAAGGTGGACGAGTGGAACCGCCTCCTGGACATTTTTGCTCAGACACTGGAGGAATGGATGAATTGTCAGCGGAGTTGGATTCACCTGGAGTCCATTTTTGCGGCGCCGGATATCCAGAGACAGCTTCCCAATGAGGCCAGGCTCTTCGCGCAGGTTGACAAAGCTTGGAGGGACCTGATGTCAAAGACGAACAGGAATCCTTTGGCCCTACCCGCTGGTGCTTCAATGGGCACTTTGGAAGTTCTCAGGCAGTGCAACGAGCTTCTGGAACAGATCATGAAGTGCCTCGATGACTATCTGGAGTCAAAAAGGGTCATCTTCCCGAGATTCTATTTCCTGTCGAATGACGAGCTCCTGGAGATTTTGGCGCAGACCAGAAATCCAAAAGCGGTCCAGCCACACATGCGCAAGTGCTTCGATGCGATTCAGAAACTGGACTTTGGGGGTCCAACGTCTGCAGCTGTTTTGGATGTTGTGGCCATGTTCTCACCAGAAGATGAGAGAGTTCCTCTTCCAAAGGGAGTGAAGACCAGAGGAAATGTGGAGAATTGGCTGGGCAGAGTGGAAGAAGCGATGTTCAATTCTTTGCAGAAGATCATGAAAAATGCGCTCACCGATTATCCAACGATGGAGAGGGAACATTGGGTACAAAGATATCCCTCACAGGTAATAATAATATACTAAAATTGAATAAAAAAAATTAATAATTACTGCTAATTATTTTGGCTACTCAATAATTTGCATTTTACTTATTTTACAGATTGTGTTAACAATTTCTCAACTGATGTGGGCTCAACAGGTGCACGAGATCCTGGATGGCGGTAAGCAAGATCACAGGGAAGGATTGAAACATTTCGAAAAGAAGAATTTTCACAACCTGAACAAACTCGCGGCCATGGTCAGAGGTCAACTTCCGCCTCTCGTGCGGTCTACTTTGTGCGCTCTCATTACTATCGATGTGCACGCCAGGGACATCATTACAGGCATGGTTAGCGCCAAAGTGGACAGCAGGTAATTTTTAAAAAATGTGAAAATATTTTAAATATTTAATCCTAAAATTAGCTTTAATTAAACATGCATTAATTAATTGTAATGCAGTTCCAACTTTGAGTGGCTGAAGCAACTGAGATACTATTGGGACGTTGAACGGGAAGTCGTTGTGGCGAAGATGGCCAACGCTGAGTACACCTACGGGTACGAGTATCTGGGCGCGTCACCAAGGCTCGTCATCACTCCACTCACTGATCGTTGCTACCTGTGCTTGATGGGTGCCCTCCAGTTGGATTTGGGAGGTGCTCCAGCGGGACCAGCGGGAACGGGGAAAACTGAGACGACGAAGGACCTCGCGAAGAGTTTGGCATTCATGTGCGTGGTGTTTAATTGTTCGGAGGGACTGGATTACAAAATGATGGGAAGGTTCTTTTCCGGACTGGCGCAATCTGGGGGATGGTGCTGCTTCGATGAGTTTAACCGGATTGACATTGAAGTGCTGTCTGTGATTGCGCAGCAGCTTATCACGATCAGATTGGCTAAGGCGAATAAATTGTCAAAGTTCATGTTTGAGGGAAGAGAAATCAAACTTGTGAGAACGGCCAGTGCCTTCATCACAATGAATCCGGGCTACGCGGGCAGAACGGAACTTCCGGACAACCTGAAGGCACTTTTCAGACCGATTAGCATGATGGTGCCGGATTACACGCTGATTGCGGAGGTGATCTTGTACTCGGAAGGTTTCGAATCGTCGAAAGCCCTAGCCCAGAAAATGACTCAGATGTACAAACTGTGCAGTGAACAATTGTCTCAGCAGGACCACTACGATTTTGGCATGCGAGCTGTGAAATCGGTGCTGGTGATGGCAGGAGGATTGAAAAGGGCGAATCCGCTTATTAACGAGAACGTCGTTTTGATCCGTGCTCTGAGAGACTCGAACCTGCCGAAATTCTTGGCGCATGATGCAGCATTGCTGCATGGAATTATTCAGGATTTGTTTCCTGGAGTGGTTATTCCGGATGAGGATTATGGAGCACTGCAACAGGAATCGCAAAAGTGTGCTCTGGATAAGGGCCTGCAGATCCCTGAATGCTTTATTAGGAAAGTTATCCAGTTGTACGAGACGATGGTTGTTAGGCACGGAGTGATGCTCGTGGGACCAACCGGAGGCGGAAAGACGACCATCTATGAAGTACTGAAGGCCGGATTGACCGCACTGTTCCAAGCTAAGGTGGAAGGTCAGTGGTTTCGACCTGTGGACACCTACGTGCTAAATCCGAAGGCAGTCTCGCTTGGAGAGCTCTACGGGGAGGTAAACCCACTGACTCTCGAGTGGCACGATGGGCTGCTCGGAATCATGGTTCGAAATGCGGTCTTGCCCAAGATGGTGTACCACCAGTGGGTGATCTGCGACGGGCCGGTGGATGCTGTGTGGATTGAGAACATGAACACAGTGCTGGACGACAATAAAATGCTGTGTTTGGCCAACTCGGAGAGAATCAAGTTGACAAATTGGGTCCACATGATGTTTGAAGTGCAAGACTTGGCGCAGGCGTCGCCTGCTACGGTGTCAAGATGTGGAATGGTCTACGTCGATCCCAATGAAATGAGTTGGCAGCCTATGGTTCAAACCTGGTTGAAACAAGAGATTGAGAGAGACGACGTTCGAAACTACCTGAAAAAACTGTTCGACATGCACCTCGATGGAGGATTCAATTACATCAAGAAGTTCTGCACTGAGGTGATGCCACAGTCGGTGATGGGCAAGGTGACGATGTTGTGCGCACTACTGCAGAGCCTCCTCAAGAAAAAGACTTTTGACTACACTCTGGAAAAGCCCAAGCTTCTACAGTTAGTGAGCCAGGTTTTTGTCTTCTCTTATATCTGGTCGCTTGGTGGAAACATACATGAAAGTGGATACTCCGGATTCGATGCGTTCGTCCGGGCTCAGTTTGAGAAGGAGGAGTTGTGCAAACTGCCGAAAAGCGGACAGCTCTTTGGCTACTTTAATAATCTGGAGAATAGGAAAATGGAGAGTTGGGAAACTATCATGCCGCAGTATGTTTACGATTCCCAGGTACCCTTTGTAGACATTTTGGTACCTACGATGGACACAGTCAGGTTTGGATTTCTTTTCGAGCTCCTGCTATCCGTGAACAGGGCGTGCCTTTTCACGGGAACAACTGGAACTGGAAAGAGTGCCATTGCTAAGTACGTGCTTACGACCATCTCCGGACCCAATAATTACCTTCCGGTCTACATGACGTTTTCCGCGCAGACATCCAGCAAGAGGACGCAGGAAATGATTGAGGAGAAACTGGAAAAGAGAAAGAAGGCACTTCTTAGCGCGCCAATGGGCAAGAAGGTCGTCGTCATGATTGATGACTTAAACATGCCGAAATTGGGTAAAAAAAGTTTTAATAAAAAACTATCTTTTTCAATAGTAATTCAAAGATAATAATTTTCATGATATAATAATTATTCAATTAAATTGTGTAGATAAATATGGAGCTCAACCCGCACTCGAGCTTCTCCGACAACTGCTCGACTTCAATGGCTGCTACGATCGAGTGAAACTGTACTGGAGAGGCTTGCAGAATGTTATCTTGTCCGCTGCGTGTGCACCGCCGGGAGGAGGTCGAAATGCAGTGACCCCACGTCTCCTCCGACATTTTGCCATGATGGCCATTCCATCTCCGTCTAACACAGTTTTAGGAAATATTTATAAGGTGAATTAACATTTAAACTTCATTTTATTGATTTTTGACAATTTCATAAAAAATGCCTTCGATAATATAAATTGGGATTTTAATTTTAATCAGTCCATTCTTCGTGGCTTCCTGCACGAATTCGTGAACGACGTTAAGGAAATGGCGGATCCACTCGTGGCAGCCTCCATCTCGACTTACATGTTCATGTTGAAAACATTCCTTCCCACTCCATCCAAGAGCCACTATCTTTTCAACATGCGCGACTTATCAAAAGCTATCCAGGGCATTATGCAAGCCAACAAAGAAATCATGCTGTCCAAGGCGAGCATGATTAAGCTTTTCTACCACGAGTGTCAGCGAGTGTTTCATGATCGTCTGACGACTGCCAGCGATCGGCAGATTTTCAATAACAGTCTGGCAGAACTTTGCGGTCAACACTTGTCACTGCCAACGAGCGCTGAAGCAATGAAGGGCTTGGTGTATGGAGACTTCATGAAAATGGGCACTCCCAAGGAGGACCGGATGTATGACGAAATTCAGAACAAAAAGAAACTGACGAAAGTACTCGGCGACTATCTGGACGAGTGTAATGTGGAGACGTCGAAGGAAATGAATTTGGTGTTTTTCATGGAGTATGCGGAGCAAGTGGCGAGAGTGGCCAGAATTTTAAGGCTGGAGAGGGGAAACGCTCTTTTGTTGGGAGTCGGGGGAACTGGAAAGCAGAGCATGACGAGATTGGCGGCGTTCATCAGTGGATACAAATGTTTTCAGATTGAACTGGTCCGAGGTTATGATTACCAATCGTTTCATGATGACCTCAAAAAGTTGTATGAGATCGCGGGCATGAAGAATGAACCGATGGTTTTCCTCTTCACGGACACTCAAATTGCGTACGAGGAGTTTCTTGAGGATATCAACAACATTCTGAACTCTGGAGAAGTGCCGAATCTCCTGGAACCGGAGGATCAGGAAAGAATGCTGTCAACGATAAGGGCGAGCGCAAAAGAGTTGGGGATTAACGAGCAAAATAGGGATGAAGTCTATGACTATTTTATTAGAAGGGTCAGGTCGAATTTGCACATTGTGCTGAGCATGAGTCCGGTCGGAGACAGTTTCCGAGTGAGGTGTCGCATGTTCCCCAGTCTAGTTAATTGCTGCACAATTTCAGTATTTTCCGAGTGGCCGATGGAGGCTCTGCTCTCTGTCGCTGAGACACTCATGTCAAAAATTGATTTGACGAGGAATGTGTCATCGGAGGCGATGTCGGAAATTTCAGTGTTGGTCCACACGAGCGTAACGGAAATGGCGGACCGATTCTATGAAGAAATGCGGAGGCGATACTACACAACTCCCAGTTCTTATCTGGAGCTTATCAACTTGTACGCCATGATGCTAAAGCAAGAACGAGACAAAAATGCCCAGGGCAAGGCGAGAATTCAGAATGGTCTCTCGAAAATCCTGGAGACAGACGAAATCGTCAAACAAATGAGAATCGAGCTGAAAGAACTCGAACCGATTCTCTTTCAAAAGTCTCGAGCCGTCGAGGATTTGATGTTGGTGCTGAGCGAAGATCAAGCGGCAGCTGATGTTGTTCGCAAAAACGTGCAGACCGAGGAAGCAATTGCGAAGGAAAAGGCAGCGGAAACTCAGGCAATTGCGGAAGACGCCCAGCAAGACTTGGCGGAGGCTTTACCAGCTCTTGAGTCTGCCGTTAAGTCACTGGATGCCCTAGATAAGAACGACATCACAGAAATCAAACAATTCCAAAAGCCACCGCAACTCGTGATGACGGTTATGGAGGCTGTGTGCATTCTCTTCGAGAGGAAGCCAGACTGGTCCACGGCCAGAAGTATGTTGGCAGATACGCAGTTTCTGAAGAAGTTGTATGATTTTGAAAAGGACAAAGTGTCAGAGAGCACGATAAAAAAGCTCAAGGTCTACATGGACAATCCGAACTTCACGCCCAAGAAGATAGAAAAAGTGTCAAAGGCTTGCAAATCGATTTGCATGTGGGTGAGGGCGATTGATGTGTACGCGAAAGTGTTCAAAACGGTGGAGCCCAAAAGAAATCGGTACTTGGGTGCTCAGGCGGAGCTCGACGCGGTGATGGAGACACTGAAAAAGAAACAGAACCAGCTAAATGAAGTGGAGAAAAAAATTGAAGGTCTCCGACAACGATTTGAGACGAGCACGAATGAAAAGCAGGACCTAGAAGACAACATGGAACTGACTGCGTCAAGGCTAAAGCGAGCCGGAAGACTGACCTCAGCACTGGCGTCGGAACAAGTGAGGTGGGGGGAAACCGTGAAGAAATTTGATGCCGATGTGCTCAACTTGATTGGAGATGTGTTTGTGGCTTCGGCCGCCATAGCTTACTCTGGAGCATTCACGAGTGACTACAGACAGCAGCTAATGGACTTGTGGATGGCGAGGTGCAAGAAACTAAAAATTCCCGTGAGTCCCAACTTCACTTTGGTGGGTTTCGCCGATCCTTTTGAAGTTCGGGTTTGGAACTCGTGTGGACTTCCGAAGGATAACACGTCCACTGAGAATGCAATTCTCGCCACGAGGGGAAAGCGCTGGCCATTAATGATAGATCCACAGGACCAGGCTAACCGTTGGATCAAACAGCAAGAATCTGACAGAAACCTGAAAGTGATGAGATTCTCGGATGGAACTTTCATGAGAACGCTGGAAAATTGCATTCGCCTCGGCTACCCGTGCCTCATTGAGGAAGTGAAGGAGTCCCTGGAGCCCGCCTTGGAGCCTATTTTGCTCCGGCAAATTTTCACCAAGAATGGAAGGACCTTAATCCGTCTTGGTGACAGTGATGTCGACTACGACATGAACTTCCGCTTGTACATGACGACAAAGTTGGCAAATCCACATTACATGCCTGAAGTGTGCATCAAAGTGACGATCATCAACTTCACGGTGACAATGTCGGGACTGGAGGACCAGCTCTTGAGTGATGTCGTGGGACTTGAAAGGCCCGACCTGGAGACTCAAAGACAAGCTCTGTTAACTCAAATCAACTCGGACAAGAATCAGTTGGTGTCACTGGAGAATAAAATTCTTCGCTTGTTGTTCCAATCGGAGGGCAACATACTGGACGATGAGGAGCTCATCGATGCGCTTAATGACAGTAAGGAAACTTCCATTGTGATTGTGAAGCGAGTGGCGGAAGCGGAAGTGACTGAAGAGAGTATCAGCTTAGCAAGAGAAAAATACCGACCAGTGGCTTCCAGAGGAAGTGTTTTGTACTTCGTGGTGGCACAACTCGCCGAGCTGGATCCAATGTACCAGTACTCTCTCAAGTACTTCACGCAAGTCTTCAACACCTGCATTGGCTCAACAGAGCCGTCAGAGGAGCTCTCCGAACGACTGGAATTCCTCAGAAAGGAAACGAGCCAGGCGACTTACACAAACATTAGCAGAGGATTGTTCGAAAAGGATAAGCTCATCTTTAGCTTCATGCTCTGCTCGGACATTCTGAAGAGCCGTGGAAAAATTCAGGAGGAAGACTGGTCCTTTTTCATAAGAGGCGGAGGTACCGCCGTGGAGGCGAAGAGAATAAAAAAGCCGGCTGAAATTACGTGGCTGAATGACGCAAAGTGGGGGAACGCTTGCGATCTGGAGCATACTTTGGAATCCTTCAAAGGCATCATGCAATCCGCCAGGGCAGAGATTGTGCCAATTCATATTGGAAACTACTTCAAAATTGTAATTAAATCATTTGAATAAATCTTTTAAAGGTTTGCATTTGTATGCGATTGATTGATTGATTATAATTCTAAAATATTTTTCCCCAGAATTTATTTGAAAAATCGGGCGGTCAAGAAAACTCAAAATGGAATAAAAGTCTAACACCGTTTCAAAAACTGGTTTTAATCAAATCAGTCTGGGAGGAAAAAGCAAGTCAAAAAATAATCGTACTCTTGATTTACGAATTTGAATTAATTTGCCTTTGCTAATAATGCTTTAACCTAATTTTTAAATTACAGTTAGTGGAGGCTTCAACAGAATTTGTTCGTTTTGAACAAGGCCAGGCATTCATCGAGAGCCCGTTGCCAGACCTCATGGAAATCTACAAAGATCTGAATAACTTCACACCGCTGATTTTCGTTCTGAGCCAAGGATCAGATCCCACGGCGGGATTCTACCGATTTGCGGGAGAGTTGTCTTACGCAGAACGAATATCGTCCATTTCCTTGGGTCAAGGTCAAGGTCCCGTTGCGGAGAAAATGATTACGGCGGCCTGTGAAAGTGGGGATTGGGTTTTCTTACAGAATTGCCACTTGGCTTCCTCTTGGCTACCAAGTCTTGAGAAAATTGTGAAATCCTTCAGTGAAAACAATGATGAGGTTCACGAAACTTTCAGATTGTATCTCAGTTCAATGCCTACGTCCACTTTTCCTGTCTCAATTCTCCAAGAAAGTGTCAAGATCACGAACGAGCCACCGAAGGGCATCAGGGCGAATGTGAGACGAGCGTTGATCGAAATGGACAACGACTTCTTCGAGAACAACATTCTAAATCGGGATTGGCGAAGAATGATTTTTGGAATTTGCTTTTTCCACGCGGTCATCCAAGAGCGGAAGAAATTCGGTCCTTTAGGATGGAATATCAAGTACGAGTTCAATGACAGTGACCGCGACTGCTGCCTTCAAAATTTGAAAATGTTTTGCAAGGACGGAGTGATTCCCTGGGATGCGTTGGAGTACATCACGGGTCAAATCACGTACGGTGGCAGAATCACCGACAACTGGGACCAGAGGTGTTTAACCACGATTCTCAAAACCTTCTTTTCTCCGAAAACTTTGAATATGGAGCATAAGTTTTCACCGTCCGGAATTTATTACGCTCCAGACTTCCACACGACGGCTCATTATGTCGACTATGTGGATCAACTTCCAATTATTGACGAACCGGAAATCTTTGGAATGCACGACAATGCCACCATTACTTTCCAAGTAAATTGCCATTTTATAAAATACAAAACAAATTAAAAAATTAATTAATTTGTATTTTGCTCGGACTTAATTAATTTCATCAATTAATTAGCGCCAAGAGACAGCCATGTTCCTCCACGCTCTTTTAACTGTCCAACCTCGACAAAGCGGTGGAGGTGGATCCGCCGCGAGTGATGAAATAGCGTATGAGCTGGCTGAAGACTTGGAATCAAAACTGCCTCAGAATTTGGACCAGGATCAAACCAACAGCTTACCTTTTAAAAGCGGATGCTCGCGGTCGAATCCCCGCAGAGACCATCTTTCTGCAGCAGGAAATCGATCGATTTAATAAGTTGCTTAATAAAATCCGAGAGACTCTGGCCCAACTTAAGAAAGGCATCAAGGGGTTGATTGTGATGTCAGAAGATCTGGAGAAAATGTACTTTGCCTTTTTAAACAACATGGTGAGAAATTATTAACTAATAATTAATTTGCCCATAATACAATAAATCCTGGTTTCACACTAACATTGATTTTATTCCAGGTACCTGATATCTGGAAGACAGTTTCTTACCCTTCATTAAAATCCCTGGGAAGTTGGTACAAAGATATGGTGCTGAGAGTGAGATTCATCAAGGTGTTTACTTATTTAAGTAATTAATTTTTAATTAGTTATTTGCGTATCGAGTTAAAAAATATATCCTTTTTTGTCTCTGTCTAGTTGTGGCAAACACAATCAACTCCACCATCTAGCTTTTGGTTGAGTGGATATTTTTTCCAGCAAGGTTTTCTAACTGCGGTGCTCCAAACCTATGCTCGAAAATACAGCTTTCCCATTGACCAGCTCAAGTTCCACTACATACATTCTACCGGTGGAAAAAGACGAGTTGCCGGTTCCCGATCCCGTAAGAATTGTTCCAATCAACGCAGTTATTATAAATTGATTTTCACAGAGTTAACCAATAATTTTAATTTGATTATCAATTTTTAGCGAATGGAAGCCGCAATTGTTAAACCAAACGACGGGGTTTTAGTTCATGGACTATTTCTGGAAGCGGCGAGATGGGATGTTCACAAAAATCATCTTGCAGATTCTAGCCCAGGTTTTCCGAAACTTCAATATTTATTTTTGAGTTTGTAGATTATGATTAAAATAATGTACCTCTGCTTTTTTTCTCAGGCGAAATGTTTGCGCTCCTTCCGATTATTCATTTCCTTCCCTCCATGGAACCTCAACCGAAAAAGGGCGTGTACACCTGTCCGTTGTACAAAACTTCGGTAAAAATCAAGTCTAAAATTACTCATTGTTGTATAGTATAAAGGCAATTGAAGTATTTAGTGAAAATATTTTATAATTAGATTCGAGCTGGAGTCTTGTCGTACGACTGGACATTCGACGAATTTTATCACTTCTATTCACCTAGCCTCAAAACATTCCGAGGATTATTGGATCATGAAGGGAACTGCCCTGTTGACTCAGTTAACGGACTAAGCCATAATTTACAGTCTACTGTGATTTTATTTACAATTTTATACGAAACTCGAGTAAATTAGATACCTTAATATGAATAAGCGCTATAAAATAAAGAAAGTTAATAAAAAGTGATCCGATCATTTTCACCCATGCGTTTTTATTACGTTGCGTCATTTGGAGAAAAAAGGATGCGTTAATATTTTTTCTTCTTACGGGTTTCCATCTCCATTTTTCATAAGCTCCTATAGCAGTTCATCAGTTTCAACAACTCTTCTGTATAGTACTTACACAAACTCCATTTCCATTATATTTTATGGTGAATATGAAACTAGCTACAATACAATTACCTAACTCTGTCTTAGGTTCGCTCAGTTCTTCAGAAACTAATGAAAAAGTTTGAGATGAGATGAGATGAAATGAGGAAATAAAATATTCACGTATCTTTATGTAGTTACAGCATTTTCATCTCATCATGCCGCACCGTACTGATACTGATTGTATCGTGCATGAAAACGACGCACTTTTCTCTTACATCCTTTCTGCGTAACCAAATCAGTTTAGTTTCAGAATCCAGGTTGTAAGCATTTGCATGTAATGATATGAAAACTGTAAATGCTGCTTTTTTCATTTCATTCCCTTTTTACTTGACTGCTGACTGACTCTTCAATTTGCTTAACCTGACATAAGTGCGAGTGGTGTGATGCTTTCTTGAAGCATTTCACAAAATCATCGTTGGTTGATGATGCTCCATGATGCGAAATTTGCGAAAATGGGGTTTCGACTGATGTTTTACGTACAAATTAAGCTACAGAATGCTTTATGTCTCGTGATGTGAACGAACAAAGGGTTTATGATGACATGAGGAGCTTGGGGTATAACGAGATAAATGATGGCAAGGAAAGAAAAATAAAGGTGAGTGAGTATGACGTCGTTGATGTTAATTGTCTTGTCAGTCGTCGTGGCTTAAAACTTTAGATTTGGATCCAGGAGGCTGTAAGTAAAGGTTTATGATGACATGACAGGAGCTTGGGGTATAACGAGATAAATGATAAAATGAAAAATTAAGGTGAGTGAGTATGACGTCGTTGATGTTAATTGTCTTGTCAGTCGTCGTGGCTTAAAACTTTAGATTTCGATCCAGGAGGCTGGAAGCGTCAAAGTTTTAGTGATTTGATTGTTCGTTTCAGAAAAGTATCTACAATTTGTGTTTAGTTTAATCAATGCAATACTTTGGTCAGGAACTTGTAAAGTAAGGTTCATTTGAAGTCAATGCATTTATCAACTCTCACCTAAATTGCCATCATTAGAATAAAATGCGTCGCGTCGTTTAATTACTTGAACAAGTCATTCGCCACTGCCACGGACTATGCAAGTACGCATGACTTTGCCGGTGATGAATATGAGGCTCTTGTGAAGTTAAACCAGTTCTTAAAATCTGTGGACGGAAGGCGCGCATTGGTAATTAAGCCTAAGTTGAAATTTAAATATCTCCTTTTAAATATTGAAGATGATTCACTGATTTTGTGACTACTATTTTTCTGTTGTTAGACAAAGTTAATCCTCGGCACGGAGTGATCTAAACACTGCTGTTCAGAGGGATATATCAAAAATACTAAACAGACGAAAATGCGATGAAGTTGTCATTGAAGGGAGCCGGAAAAAGCTGTCTTTCACATAATTGCTGGACTACGAGGTTAATTATTGTACCACGTTCAGAGTAAAATATGAGTATAGTTATTTGCCGCTAATGTCCATTTCTTTTTACATTTCAGATGTCCGTTCATTTCCAAGCTTGTGCCAAACCTCTGGACTTGCAGTTGACAGTTTTTCGATTCTGCTTTTGGAGCAACTTTAAAGAAAATTTCTGATCGTGTCCGCAAACGCAAAAAGTAACTAGTTTATATTTTTTTAGTATACATAACGTTAATTAATGGGATTTAATCTAAACGGAGTTTTTTATTTTGCAGAAAGGAACTCGCGCCATAGACTGCTTTGCCCGACTAATCATCCTACAATGTTTATTATGTTACATGTTTATAATTATATGATTTACATTAATATTTATTATTGTTGGGTATTTAGTTGAAATAAATGTTAAATTCCTCAAAATACTTGGCATGCTTGAACTTCATTATTATATCTCACAAGCCGAAATCGCTACAACGGTTGAAATGATTTAGCAGTTAAATCGCAGCTAAATCGCTATCCTTAGATTTAGATTGTACTTCGTAAAATCGCTGCTAGTTAGCTACGATATCGTCAATCGCTCTACAATCGCTGCGAATCGTCAGCTATTCTCCGGACATTTAGCCCTCCAGCTACTGCGATTTCGCCGCGAATCGCTACCAGATCTTGGCGATTTAGCAACGATAAGGGAGAGACGAATCGTAGCGATCAGAGCTAAATGTCTTTTCATCACGTCGGCAGAAGTTTATTATTATCGCCTGTTTTACATAGTTATTTATCGTAATTCGTTATCCTACATGAAGCCCTAATAAATACTTACATTATTTTATTATATGTAAATATGTACATACACACACAAATCTTATGTTATGCGCACTACATAATATTTATTTATGACTTTACTGACATTCGTTTGGTTTTCATCCGTCATGTTAGCTCAAGTCAAAGTTACTCACTCATTCATACAAAGCCGAAAAGTGTGCTTGCTTTGACTTTACAAGCCTTATAAGCTGTGGCTTTGTGTGTCCATTTCACTTTACCCAACAACCCAACTCAACTCTTGCTCAAAGAGAAACAAAAAGGAAACCTTTTGAGCTTCACTTTTTTTTTAGATTTAGGCAACTCAAAGAAACTCATAACATGAACACACAAACAACACCAGAGAAAAAGCTGAAAGAAGCTTACTAAGTGGTTGTTTCTCATCTATTTTTCTCTGTGTGCAAGTGTAATAGACATAATATCATGGACACATGAAAAATGGTTTACCGGAACTCGCTCTTTTTATGTTGCTTTATGAGTGAGTCAGAGTCATACGAACTGTGTCGTGTTCTAAAGTGTGTATAAGAATATTATTTGGATTCGGAGATGCTGATAACATAACACTTGGGTAGATGCGGGTGGTGGTAGTGGTGATATGATAAGGTGATGTGATGTCGATGTGAGTGAGGCTGATGATGAGGATGATGCATTATGTATAAGAGAGTAAGTGAAGTAAAGTAATATTAAATCCGTGATAGAATCTACTGTAATACAGAGGGAGTTGAGTCTACTTACTAGGAGGTAAGACAGGCTTAGCCTTAGGTTTCGTTTAGCTTTACAGCATTATTATTCGCNGGTACCCTTATTCGCATGTTGGTTTCGTGCACATTACCATGTTAGGTATGGAAATGGAGTGAGAGAGAAACTGAAGTTGAGGAACACGAAACATAAATGTGTAATGGGCTTTCATTGTATACAATACAGCAGAAGGGGAAAACGGAGCTAAATAAAGTGTTACTTTTTCTCGCTCTCTTTGACTTGTGAGTTGACTTCACTCTTTCTTCTGGCTCTTCGAGTATTTAGTATTGTATTGTATCATCTATCAGATCGGCTGCTCAGTCTCCTCAGTGCTTCTGTCTTGCAGCCTGCTGCACTTTTATTTTCTTTTTTTCCATCATCATCCGCAGATTGTCATTTTTCGAGCCACTTTGTCTATAATAAGTAAAAAATCAGCAAAAATAACATTTTTTACTACAAAAAGTGTGGTCAATTTTTCTATAGCGTATCCACTTTGTGGACACAATTAGTGCATAGCACTGTGTGCGTACACACACATAAATATAGGTACATTTATTTATTTTTATGAGTTACCATATTTATCCTTCCTTTGAGCTAAATTAAGCTGAAGCTGAAATGAAACAGTGAGATTATTAAGTATACCATCATCATAAGTAACCACTGTACTGACTTTGTGTAAGTTAATACTGATAAATAAATATTATAATTCATATTCATACTGTTGTCTCAAAGTAAAGTGTGTCCGTCCGTTCCTTTCTTTGTGAGCGGAAGCACATTTTTAAGATAGGAAGTTTGAATTTCACATTCAATTAATGTCCACAGTCTTAACTTAGCATTTAGCATGATAGCGTTATTTACAAAAGTGTAGCAATTTATAACAAGGATTTGATTGTGTTTCTGTGTTCGTTCAATTATTCTCTGTGTGTCTTTAATTTTTTATAGGAAAAAGGGGAGATGTATGTGTCTGATAAGTGAAGCACATACAACATATAAAAAATTAATTGCGGCACGACGTGACATAGAACAAGTAAAATGTAAACGCTATAATTAGAATCAGTTTGATTCAATTAATAATGCAAAAAAGTAATCACGGCTAAATTAACAAGGTTTATTTAAAAAAAGAGAGAAACGGTTAATAAAAATTGTGATTTTTTCCTGATTTGTCAAAGACACGGATCGAGTGCTTTTGATTCTCTTCTATATGAAGTCTGTTAATCTGTAAACTTTTGTGGTCATCATTCATCATTTTTTTGTACTTCTTGTGAGAAGGTGGAGCCGAGCGCAAGTGGAAAATATCAAATAAA
>VYYJ01000739.1:0-45868 GCA_021029165.1 Cyphoderus albinus | reverse complement strand
GAGTAACCCTTCTCTGTGAGATGCCAGAAAATGGGGTAGACTACAATAATTCTTAATTGGATTCAGTAGCGGGCGTTAGCCCACCCCTTGCAATGCAATACAATACAAGTACAGCGCAAACTGTACGGAGCAGGTATTATTATTATTAATGTTTATTCGGACGGTGTTCCGTGCTTCTCCGCATACGAATGGGCTGATGAACATGACGATAATGATTATGATTGTGGTAATGATAATGACAAGAATGATGATTGTATGAAGTCTCAGAAAAATATGTGCGCAGGCAACAAAAACTTTGCAGTTAGCTTGGAAGTCTTTGAGAAAAGAAACTTTTAGGTCGAGTAAGGCACAATGCACCAATAATGCACCCTATAAGAATAAACAACCCGCAGTAGGCACTAACTAAGCTTTGCTGCGCGAACGGTTACTTTTTCTATCACCACCACAAGTATTCTATAACTACAACACTTTTTTCTTTTCTTTTATTCGGATAAACTTGATGTGCGATGCTCACTGTTTTATGGTTTCATCTCTGCTAACTTCTCTGTCTGCCTCTCCGTTGGTCTTTATTGTGCGTTACTTGCTTCTGAATCTGGTACTTTTTCATGACTTTCCGTGCCGGCTGTGAGAAAAACGATATAAGAAAAGTAAGATCATATTTTTCTTGTGGCTCGTTAGTCCTCCCTTTCCAATAAAACTACCCTCTCAGTACACGTAATTGCGTACTCGCAGCCAGTTTTTATGTTCACCTACGTAGGTAAAATGAATATATTTAGAGCCCAGCTGAACAATATGCGAAGCTAGTCACCCCAATCGGAATGCCCAATAACAATAATCATGATATGATCTTCTTTTTGACTGGTCTTTATTTAGTAAATTATCTGAATTTTTTGAATTTTTTCACTAATTATGATTGCAGTTTTTTAAGAGATAACTTATCTTTTTAAAATGGATTACATTTTACTCTTGCGTAGAGGAAGTTTTGGGTTTGAACCTGATCATTATTGTTCTTCAGAAGTTGAAGGTACCTTCCGCATTAAGATATGCAGAGATTCATCGTAGTTGTCTCCTTTTCCGCTGGCCTGAATGTGCTTTCGACAGAAGATAATGGCAGTCGTGCATTTATATTGATCTACTTGGTGAATTATTAGAAATTGAGCAGTTATTTCGTCATTATCAGCATAAATGTGGACTGCGTATGTTGTTTAGTTGAGGCAGACACAAAAGGAGCTACGTAGCATTCCGCATGCATATGTTAATGGCTTTGTTGATATCGATCATGAGCTTGTGAAGGAATAATCTTGAAAATCATAAGAATAATGTACCGGCAGTTTTCTTCTACTTCTGTAGTTTTCTATTTCGGCCATTCTCCTTTCCCTTTGTTGGAATTCATAGAAATCAGATTGATCGCTTTGATGTTTCTACCAGTAATAAATAGCTGCCTGCCTGCACACCGATCATCGGCTCAACCATTGTTGCTCCGTCGTGTTGATTTCTTTTCGGCTTTTCCTAGATGAATCGATCTTTACAACTGATATCGAAAATTGTAATGGATAGTCGGTTTCATTGAGTTTGACTTGATGGCTTTCTCGATTTTGATACGGTTTCATGGGACAGAGATGAAGTGATCCTTTTAGTAGAGAGACACATGAGTGTATTCGTGTCTGTATTTAAGTCATTCTTAATTTCCTATTGCATTAGAGAATGATATTTCTTTTCTATTTTAGAATGTAAAACAGTGTTACATAATGTTGTACAATATTTTTTATTCCAGAAAAATGTTTTACAAAATTAATAGATTACCTGGGGCAAAGTGGGACTCATAAAATGAGAAATCCTTTCATTAACTACATACGCGTTTTATATATATTGAGTGTAATCCTTTATTTTTAAAACATAATTTTACACTTCTAGCATAAGATAACCTTTCGGTAAAGTAAAAATAAATTAGCTCATGTGAGCATCGTCATCATGTTGTATCACCCTAAAACTCTGTATCATTTTCCGTAAATTATCACATTCATACTTATTTATTTTTTCCTTTTCACACATTTAAGTGTAAGTAGTTGCGTCACTCCAGTGCACTCACTGTTTCGTATGATTCTGTTTTGTCAAATTACCTGTTGTTCCGCCAACAATCGCGACTTTTACAAAACAATAATCGTCTGACGTTAGGTGCCTTTATAGAAATCTGTCGGCATTATGTGATAATTGTAGAGTAGATTATTTAAAATTCGGTTTAATTGTAGAGATCAAATAAATATTTCAAACACAAGCAGTTTGTTTAATACCTTTTATTATCATCAAAATACTGTAAATCTTTCTATATTTGAGAATAGAAACCCCGAAAATTGTGTAGTCTGTGTTTTTTTTTCAGAAGCGTGCTGTATCGAGTTTCTACTTTATGGGTTCATGAAATTGTTAGAGGCTTTCAAGAACACGAAAAGGGAACGATAGTTAACAGTCCTAAAACAAAGACCACTTGTTAAAAGATTTTATGTGTCTGTAGTACATGCTTTTGTTAAAACATTTTGCTTCCTTCTTACCGCAAACAAGTGGCTTTTCCATTGTCGGGGACAATAGAGTGAAAAGGTGTAAAAAGTTGCTTACAGCAAATGGTAATGTGAGTGAAGTAGAGTAACATCTTTTTAACATCGCTGTGGGCAAGCAATTAGAGTGCTTCTTCACTAACTAAATAATTGTAAAACGCGTCATTTTCTTCGATTGTGCCAAGGTAAGCTTGCTCTTGGTAGTTATAGCTTTTTTGAGAAATGTTTAACTCAGAATCGTTTTCTTTTAACATGATGCACTCTAAGCTTAAACTGGTCGCTTTTGTTACTGCGAGTGCGAATCAAGAAGTGCGCCTGTCTGTTTGTCAGTTATTTGCTCTCCTCAGATTGCTTGCCTGCAGGTTATTCAAAGCACGTGCCAAGTTTTGCTACGCCTATTCTTACCTTATTTTTTGATCAATTCTTCTGACTTCATGTTTATAAGTTTAATATGTTACAAATATACAACGCATTAATGATTGTAAAATGACGACTTAACGATGAGCGAGGAATAATGATAGCTAATCATAATGACGCAGTGATGCTTGTCGAAGAAGACCAGCAGTTTCTATCAGGAATTGAAGAAATACAGCAGTCAACTATAAAAAAGTTTCTTCCTTCATGTTTGTCCAGGGGCTTGGCCCTCTGGTTTCTCTGCTCAAAAACCTGCTTATCAAAGTGTACGTACCAAGCACTGCATATCAAAACTCATTCCAAACATATTAGAATCACATGAACATATTTTTATTTCCTTACCCGTACTTAAATATCCTGAAATCTATTCATTAATATGCTACACAACATTGAGAATTTTTCATATTGCACAACCAAGAGTTTATCGATAACAAATTATCAAATCAATCCTTTGTAAAGCTCAGTTACTTGTCCATTTCACAAGCTCACAAACTCTGGCAGCTTGAAATATGATTTTATCAAAATCCTTGAATTTGTTTTTGATTTTCCCAAAGTTGCATTTGTGTTGCTATTAAGTAGTATTTAGTAAATATAACGATAATATGATCGTAAAAATTTACACCTTTTCTTTTACAATCATTCCCATCCCACATTCCTTTTGATTTTTGTTCAACTTGTGCGCAATTATTTAGCTGTCATAAAAATTGCAAGTTTCACACTTTACAGGAATCAGAAAAAAACTAGTCTCTGAATTTTCAAGGCGGTTTCACTCCGTCAGTGGCACCACATCTTGAACTTGTCTGCCTTTAAAATGTTTAGAGATTTTCTCACTTTTCATGAAAGAAAGAAGTAAATTCAAGAAGGCGTTTCTTTCACTATCAACATCCAAGTGGATATTTCAATGTGAAGAAATGCTGACATTCGCTTTAAAATGAGCATGACGCTGTTACTCTTTATAGTAGTATTTAAAGGGTTGCTTGATTTGAAATAAGTAAGGGTTCTCAAAGGAAGGGATTTTATTTCTCATTCCGTTGAAATGTCAAATGCTACGGTGAAATTTTTGGATGTTTTCGCACTTTTTAAGGAGTTGAGTTACTTGGACAAAAACATTTGCCAGGTGTCGTAAACCCGTGAATTTCTAGCAATGTACGCAAGCCAATCGTTAAATCCACTTACCTGTCTGCGCGCTACTTTCTTCGTCAATTTTTGGTGAAAACTAAAAAAGCATAAAGTTTAAGCAAGAAATGAAGCTGATTTCCACACATATCCAACCTTAAGACAATTTGCGGTGTGGCACCAATCCCCTCCTTTTTCGATCACAGTCATTTTAAACTTGACATTTGAAAGCGTCCTTCTGTTTAAACTCTCAGAACCGTATTCCGTGCGAAATGATTTTTTATTCGAATTGCGGGAACATATCTCTTCATAATGACCATGATCGTGCATCGTCTACTCTGGGGCAGATAGTTAACGATCGTGTGCAAAATCCGTGGCGCAAATGTTTTTATTGTTGCTACTTTTGTAGTGACTGCTTGTGCTTCTGTGACAGGAAGAAATTATATACTTGCGAAGTAACAATGGTTCGTGGAGCTATTATTATTGTGTGGTAGACAGCTAGGCGTTGCGTCTTTCGTGTAAATGTAAGCATAAAATTGTAAAATATTTTACGAGCGGTGCTTGCGTTTTAATATACAAGTTTGATGAGGGGAAAGGCCATCCCTCTACACAGCCCTGGTATTGTCGAAACTGAATTAGCTGCACTTCGTTTTGTGTAGCTGAAAGACGTGACACCTTTCATGGAGAATCCTGTTGAGGCTGTTTCCACTTTATTTACATATTCCTGATGTTTTATGTCAGCTTTTTACCTGTAAAAATGATGAATTTGCACAGTTTGCTCTTCCGCACCATCACATAAATAATATTTATTAACGTCGAAGTTGCTTCACGCATCCAACTAATAAGCATAAACCTCATGAAATGATTCCACGATAGAAGCATTCTTAACAAAGTGGTCAAAATTTGTTTTGTCCTGTTTCATTTTCAGGTGGCAAATTATGCACGTTCTCACCCTGCATCGAGCAAGTTCAAAAGACAGTAGAGGCACTTAAGAAATCTGGCGAGTTCGTTATGCTCAAAACTCAAGAAGTTCTTCAACGCTCACATTTAATTCAGTTTCGTACCTTGACATCAGTGGACTTCACGCCGACACCACAACCACAAACAACAGCGGACGACGTCGATTCTTCATCTGTGGCCAAAGTGGTCACAATAAAAAAGGAACAGTGCAAATTCCGAACGCTAATTCCACCTCCTCAGACACCTGGGCATACGGGATACATCACGTTTGCCACATTTGTCCCTGGCGTTAGCTCGTGATCAAAATAGTTACTAAATATTGAGATGTATAAAAAACATTTTTTAAAGAAGTCCGAAGCTAAGACTTATAACTGCACCAACACTTTGCAGGAAAGAATGGATTTGCCCAAATTGGGATTGTTAACAAATAAAACTTTTTATTAAACGACCATGTTATTCAACGTTTTATTTTCATTTCTTTATCATAAAGCATCATGTATCACTTGTATATTCTAACATATTGTACAATCTGTATACAGTTGACACTTACGTATTTATTTAGTTCATATTGCATACAGGAGTGTCTATTGCATGATTGGTTTGGTTGCATAAATATTAAACAATTTGTTACAAATATCTCGGCGTTTAAAAGCACAAGTTACGGGTATTTTGAGGTTTGCTTACTATACCTACACAATTATACATCACTTGGAATTCAAATAGCGGGGCATTAAAAGAAAAATCTGGTTTTAAAGCATTTTGCAAACGTTACATCTGTCAACTCAACCTAAAATACTCCACAACAGGGATGGAAACCGGGATTCACACAAAACTAAATAAATATACATAAATCGTAAATTCCTAAAGGTCAATGGATACAATACATACTTCTCAATTGCATTGCGTCGAAAAGGATCAAGCTTCAAAACGTTAAAATTAAGTTTTTAAATTTGATTGACTAAAACGTAAAGTTTTATTGTTAGATAGTTGTTTTTAACATTTAAAGTAATGTAATCGTCCAAATTCTACACTGTATTTATAATATAGTAAAACTTTTAAAGCTATAAACAGTTAAGTGAAATTGTGAAATGCTTCACAATCGCTTTGGTCTCTTTGATTCGTCACTGATTACTATTTGCCAACTGAATATCTATTTCTACACAAATCTTTAAGACAACAGTTAAATAATCACACCTTACTCTTAAATATTTTATATCATTTGATTCTTTTTGGTTCACATTGGTTTCTCGTTTCTCTTCACCTTGTAGTGCCCACTTGTGGCAGTGATTTTCCCAAAATATTGTGTACGACTATATTACATCATTCACTTCTCCAATAAACATTACTACAAATGCTACAGTTTGTAATATTGTAACATGGTCTCTACATAGTCTTGTGGTATAGCCCTTTAAATACTTTTAATTTACACACAGTTTAAAACCGATGCCATTCGTTTTATGATTTACTTTTTCAGAAAAAGTTTTTCTCTTACTATTACAATAGTTCCAGCCGTTCCAGTTTTGATACAGATATTATTTAGTTTAATTTGTATAATGCAAAAGAATACCATGTGCATAATAAAATAAACTGTGTCACATTTAGCTAGTCTAATCACTATAGTCTAACAGGTATGTAATTACAAACTCTATAGGCAATAAATAGTGTAAACT
This sequence comes from Cyphoderus albinus, assembly GCA_021029165.1. Lineage (NCBI taxonomy): Eukaryota > Metazoa > Arthropoda > Collembola > Entomobryomorpha > Paronellidae > Cyphoderus > Cyphoderus albinus. Next base: position 39,159 of record VYYJ01000739.1, on the reverse strand, counting down.
TTGTTTTTAAACAAAATTAAATGCAATTACTCAAGTAAAGGCGCTAACAATATCGTCTATTTGCAACAACAATCAGCTTGGTGTTTCGGTGGCGTTTACAACTAAATTCAAGAGCTGTAATTTTAAAATGTACAACCTGTAAAAGAACGGCCGTCCAGTGAGTTGAGGCGAGCCGGGAAGGTAAAGTCAATAAATCACCGAGCTCCTTTTTATAAACTTTCCCATTTTATTGGCCGATTTTCGTCGTTATCTGAAAGTATTCAAGATACATTTTTTATTAAAATTAAAGTGCCTCATCATACACTTGTAATGCAAAGCAGCAACTGAAACGAATGTAGAACAGATAGTGGAGTGGGCTGGTAGTTTTTGTTGTTTGAAGTTCCATATACCACCGAACAGAATTGAAATAATGCAGAGTGTACATAGTAGTTAGTAAGAGCATTCACAAGAAAAATGAAAAATCGCATAATTATGGAAATGAACTCGACAGTGGAAAAAATGGTGAGCGGCTCATGGTACCGCACGCAAGCATAGACTTTGCTGGTTGAAGGAGTCAAAACCAATAAAAGCAAACATTCTCCTTTCAGTCCTTTTGTTTTGCTACACAGTACCTTTTTATTAGCCAGCATTATCAGTAAGTAACAATGTTCATTTTGTCTGGATTAAATAAACTTGAAATTCTGAACGTCATGAATGGAATCTGGGCTGGAATCGAGTGATTATTTATTGGAAGCTAAAAATTTTACCAGAGCGTGAATATCACCTTCTTGTGACTAACACTTTTGTTGAATCTTATTTAGCTTCTTCTACGGTCCGGTAATATCAAGGAAAGTGTATTCAACTTATCGTAAAAACAAACTCGCATTGTATGCAATGTTCGTACTGCCTGAGCAATTGAGCATTAACCATCGTTTTTATTTGGGGTGAGACTGTGATGATATTAAAGATAATTAATCTTATCCCCTGAGAATTCGTAGTCCGGGCTGGTATACTTTGCTAGCTTTCAAGTGTCTCACCCATCTAAACACTTTGGATATACTTCAGTCTTCCTTTGAATTTCTATACGTAGAAAAAAACAATGCTGGCGTCAGAAATGTATTTTTTGAGAAACCTGATTTCACAACAGCGATCCGAAACAGAATTGTGAGTACACTGAAGTTTGTACCTACAATTTCCAATGAAAAATCAGACATTTCTAAACTAGTTCTAACTCCCAGAAGTGAATATTGCGCTCTCTCTCTCTCATTCTCCACTTTTGATGTGGAGAAAAAAATGTAAATTCCTCATGAGATGAAAGGCCATGGAGGCGGAGAAGTTAGCTGTACTTCTACAAAAATTATTATCTTTTCAAATTTTAATAAGTATTCGAGTAAAAGAAGAAAAATGAATCGATATATTTAGTCTGAGAACTTTCTTCTTATCTCACAAAATACGAGCAAAACACTTGGCCAATTCATAATTAAGCGCAACTCGTTCCGTTCCATAATATCATGGAAAAATGTTGAAATTTAAAATAAAATCGCAGTCCGCCTTCATCGTATGCGGTTGTTCAAGTTTAGAGTTATTTAAGCCAAAGCGTAGACAAATTTTCCTTTGCAATATCAATCAAGCGCCTTGTTTGTACGCCTCAAGCAAATCGGCAAGAGATCTGACACAGCAGTAGTGTTTCAGTCTCAAAGTCTCAACTCTACCCAAAATCTCCAAATGGCTTTGCTCAAAAGGTATTCTACTTCCAAGGGAGTATAGAGCTTCAGCAGCAAGGTGAGTGCCTTTTAAAGAATTTCTTTAACCAAAAATCCTCTTGATCAGTCAGCCCTCTTTTTCTCCAGTCGACCTTGTCTTACCTCTCAACACAAGACGGTAGATTAACGATGGATGTAGACCGTGGGAAATGAAATGGTTATCATGAGACTTGTGCAAGGATTTCTCCGTTCGACTGTTTGCGCCTTTCTAACTTATTCAAAGCATCGTCAGTTACAGATACCCACTCCATTCACTCGCTCGCTTCCCTGTGTTGTTAGATTTTTACTCATTTCAATCCAGTCGCCCGTCGGTACAAAAAATGAGCATCGCCCCCTTTTGTGCTCATAAATAATAATCGGTTTGATAATCATAAGAATATGTATAATATGAATCGGTAACGCTTCACTAAAACCACAACCTATTTTTACATGTGCAACACAATCTTTATTCGCTTTCTTCATCACAGGAAACTAGATAGGTACAGCACATATTATAATGCACAACTAATCCACATGTTGTCAGCAGATTACATCATTATTGCACTTGTGTGGAATCACTGATTCAGAAAGAGAAATCGTAAATGTGAAAACAACACTCCAAGATAATTAATTCTTTTATGTTCATAAGCTAAGGGTAAAATTATTGTATTATGTGTAATTCCATGTGGCAGGTTGAACGCAAAACTAAAACTCGGAGAAAATCCCAAATTATGAATTAATCCCAAAGTGATTGACTTTGTAAGCCCAAAGAGAAATTAATGAAGATAGACAGGTACACATCTAAGATCTGATTGAAATTTTCCAAGAGAATAATGCAAAAAATTCATTATTTTTACAACACAGTCGCATTGTTAACGAACAAAACTCTTTTTTCTATTTATCGTTTGGTTGTGTTTTGTAAAACTATTATAAGTTGATTACATTGTTTATGGAACAGATTACCTGCCCTTCACCTCCACTCATTTCCATATGCCGCTGCTGCTGTTGTTGTTAATTCAAATACCACAGTTGTTAACAAGAAATTCTACCTGAAAATCCTGTTTTCCACCTCTTTTTTAATTTCCCCTTCTTTAGCAAATTAAAACTAGTATTGCACCATATACCATAAAGTATGAGTGATTTACACTAACAAACAAAAAGAAAACTCCAAAAAGATTATTATGACATGACTTGCTCCAGAGGGCAAACGATTTTAAAGCTTGTTCGGATGCTGCTCATTTACTGACGATGAAACCAGAAACAACAATTTCATATGAGCCTTATTTGTTCTCTCTCAAGAGAAAATCATAATAATTCATTAGATTCTATAGGTTATTATATTAACTCGTAATCTGTACAACTATCCTGTTTACAATATAGCTAGAAGCATAAAAGTTGTAAGGTTAAATTAACATCGATTTTCATTGCAAACTTATTAAGCGTTCGCGTGGTAAAGAAAACGAAAAATCAAATAAAAGGAGGCAGTATAATTTGAATGCTAACAACGCACGTACGTTTTCTCGTTGTTTGTGAAAAAGCGATACGAGTAGAGCAGACGAATAGTAAATTAATTGTTACTGCACTTACCGGCTTGATCGGACTCTGGAGTTGGTGGTAACCGATTTTCCTTGTTAGGACTTCCCGAATCGGACAACGATGTTTCGGTTTGATGCAAACCTGTCACACCTTCAGTGTGTCCTACTCCAAAACCAAGAGCGGTCGATGTTGCACCTGCAGCTCCGCCGAAAGCGGGATGGTAGGGATGATGAGCTGAGATGGATGCAGCCGATGCAGCTCCAACAGAGGTGCAATAGGTTAAGTATGGCTGGTAAGTAGGCACGCAGTGAATAAGGTCGGTTCCGTGGACAACCCCCGGGTGATGACCACTACTTGAATCACGTTCCACATTATAAAATTGCAGATCTGGAACTCGATGTGTCTGTCCTTCCCAAATAGGTGACGGGGTTAAAGGGCAGCTCATGGTTAAATTTTCGTCCTTAACTTGAGTAGGATCATCGTCTGATGCGGAAGAAATTGAAGATCCAAATAATTTGTAAGCACTACGGTATCTATTGTGATAAGAAAATGGGGTCGGCAATGTTGCAACAGAGCAGTCAGCACCCGCACTTCCTCCAGTTGTAATGTCTCCTCTATCATTGCCGCCACCAAGAACTGGAGGGGGGTTGGTGCTACCCATACTTGATAAAGAGCGTGAAGGTCGGTCTCCTCCAGATTTTGAAGCCATGCTTGGAGAAGATGACGAATTAGTAATTGGTGCCGTGACAGTAACGTTTTCTTTCTTTGCACGTTTTCGTGCTGAGCTACTCCCTCCCACAACGTTGCTAGATGTGATGTTTCTAGTAGAAGAAGTTGCACTAATACCGCTTGGTGTTTTTCCTGGAGGACTGTGCTGAAGTCCAGATGTTGCATTATTGCTATTGGCAAGGACAGGATTTTGTTGTAGAGACCAAATTTGAGGGGAAGTTGCTGAGGCGGACACCGTGGAAGAATTTGACCCAGAGGGTGACGCTTCTGAGCCTTGTCTCTGTGACCCAACACTAGCTCCAGAACCGGAAGACCCGGCTGGAGCGGTAGTATACCCATGAGTGTGATGATGGTGATGGTGATGAGACCAATAACCGTACGAACCAGCCGACATTTGATAATCAAATGACAGTGCTGATGCTGCCAGGCTGAAATCTAACGGAGAGTCTTTCCCTGGTGCAGCCCCGACACTTGACATTTCAAAAGGAGAGTGGTGAGGATGATGATGGGGATGAAGGTAACCCGGGTGTGTGCCACTGGAGGTGGCTGCAGCCCCATAAGCTCCAGTGCTGGTCCCGTTGTGGGCAGGTGAATGAAGATGAGGTGGCATTGACGCAGCGGCAGCAGCTGCCGCTGCCGCGGCGTAACCCCCTGCGGCTTCGGCTGCTGCTGATGTTAGCTGCGCATGATGGGGATGGTGGTGATGGGGGTAGTGGGGATGAGGGTGTCCGGTGTAGTTCATCAGTTGAGATGTCGGAAAGTACGCGGCTGCAATACGTGCCGCAGCAGTTGCTGCCGCTGGAGATCCTTGTGAAGCGGCAACAGCCTCCGGATATGCTAGTCCATACTGGAGCTTTGTTTGAACTGTATAGTAGTGGTAAAGCCAGGAGTTGGCCCTCATTACCCCTGCCTCCCGCTCACTAAAATAGCAATGAAAGTAGATGTGCTTCATAATTCTCTGATATTCAAACTTAATAAAAAAAAGTGAAAGTCATTGTTGTTTGATTAAGAGACTTTCTAAATAGTGGCAACAAGTGTTATTCTTTGAAGAGTTTGATGATCTGTCACTGTCATGTCAAAAAGCAGACCGGCTCTTTACGAGATGTTATTGCTTGTGAAATCATGAATGGTGATAGTCAAGTTGTTAGCATGTATGAATCCCTTCAATTCGACTGTTTTTGTCACTTATAAGCAAAAATAAACACTTGATGTAAAAGGGGAATAAATCTGGCATGTGAAAACAAACAAATTTACTTTCGACTGTTCCGGCTAGTTGAGAGGAAAGGGTTTACTGAAAAAACTTTTTATTCTATTCAAAAATGGAATGGAGGACTTACCTCAACACTTGATTAGTAGCCACTATGACTGACTGGGGTGTTTGTTGTTGTGACTGCTGCTGTGGCTGCTGAGCAGAAGCCGAAGACGATGATGAATCGGACGCATCTTTTACTTGAAGGACGCAATGAACCCAAATCCAGCTTCCACCTCTCGTTTGCAATCTCAACAAGAGTATGCATGATTTCTCTTGTTCTGATTGACTGACTGCAATTTTCATCAATAAGAGGTACAAATGTTTACTAAACCCATCAAACCAATCATCTAGAAGATTTGTATATAGTTTTGTCTGTAGTCATCTTTATTAAGCTACGCTATCGTGGATTGAAAAATTCTGTAATGTGCCACGTAATCTAGAAGATAACTTTGTCTAAAGACACTAATCATTTCCTAAATGAAAGAGCTTTCTTCAAGCCGACACTAAACGGCAAAATCATTTCTTGATTTCTTTCTCTCCTTCGATGATTTTTCTCTTTTCTTAGAAAAGGGTATTGTCTTGATGAGACATCATCTTCCCTTCAACAGTGACGCAAATGTCATATTCTTTGTAATTTATAATATATAAATATCGCTTATGTAATCAAAAAATGAATCTCGTTTTAATTTTCTCCTTGTAGACATCAAATATTATTTCAATCCTAGATTCGAAAAGGAACCGAGAACCGAAGTAATCATCATGTTAGTATAATATGATTGAAACAAGTGATAAAAATTCTTTCCTGAACCCACTTCAATTTCATATTCAAAGTTTCAAATAAAAGCGTTCAGATATTTCTTTACTAAAGAACACTTTATTGAACGATTTCTCTGATCTGCTTTTAAGCCAATCCTTCATATCTCAACCATTCTCACCTTTGAAAAGTCTTTTTTAAACACACAAATCATTTGTAAATGACTTTAAACGAAAAGTTAAATTGTCTTATTAACATAATTCTACCATAAACTTTAGCAGGGCTGCACCGCACAGTCCAAAGGCACTGCTTTCTTTTCCAAATTGTCTTCAATAATAACTTTTTAATCGTGACGAAATATAAGAATTCGAAAGAAACCAAGTCATTTCTACATTTCTTATTGATGCAAGCGGTCTACGGTACACGGTACACATCAACATTTTCTGATAACAACGGCTCAAAATAAAATTTGAGATGCATCTTTGTGACAAAGCCGTATTGATTCTTTCTTATTAAACGACCTTTTTATCGTCTTTCCACTTTACCTGCAATGTGCTGTATGTTGTATTTATCGATGACGTTGTGGGAAGTAAATAGTTTCGAATCTTTTACCACATCAAAACACAAATAACTTGGGATCGGGATAATTTCTTTTGATCCGACAGCACGACTCATTTTACCTCCTCTGACGATTCTCGTTATGTGCCTGTGCCACATCATTTTAAACAAACCGATGATGGCCACATTAAAAAATAATAGGAGTGCATTATGGATCGTTCATTATCACAATTTTAGCTTCAAAACAAATGTATCCATTTAAATTGGAATGTTCAAATTTGTATGGATAATAACGCATGGTGCATATACGGTCGAGTTTAAAATAATCGTGATAAACCAACCTCAGAATTTAAAGTACGGAAGGCAAATCCTGGTGTGAAGAATTTGAACAGGTCATGAACTCATTAAATGTGATAAACTTTTAATGGTCTGACGTTACAGTTCAAACTGATCACAAATTCACATTATAATAAGCTTTATTCATTCCGCAAACATGTAACCGTCGTCAAAAATTTGGTGAGAAAATTTTAAACCAATTTAAAATAGAAAATGTCTTCAAGATGAGAATTAAACGACATTTGATGTTTCCTTTCATACCTGTGTAAACCTACAACCTAATTAATAACCATTCTTTTCAAGGCTTAGAATGAGAATGAAATTCATATAACCACAGAATAAAACTTATGTATGTGTTAGCGGTAAGTAGCACGATGAGATATTGTATTTGGATATTTAATACAAAAGTTAAAAAAAAATTCAATTACTTAATCGATGCTTGCTTTGAGCCTCTCTCATATAGTTATAGTGAATTAGTTGATACCACGAAACCCCCCCTAAATCCGATCGTGTGTAACCCAAATAATACTCGGCACTAGAAAAAAGAAAACAAGAAAAAAAGTTATTATTTTTAACAAATTATGAACTTATACTTTTTTAATACCTTTACACCAACAATAGAGTAGACATTTTACAACGATCACCAAATTTGAGCAGCATATTCTCTCTGTGGTACGAAGAATGCGTTTTTATGTATGTAATATGTTGTATGCAGTATGAATGTGTACTAATTATTCATTCCATGACTCATTATGCACCTTCGAACTATTATTACAGCATCACAAATATTATACTTAAACACAACGTTGTTATTTAAGGAAAGGAAGAATAAAAACAAATTAGAGTATCAAAAACGAAAAGTTTTAGAACAATAGCGTATCATTTCAACATGATGAATAAATTCATGATTAATTAGTTTGGGTACTTTTATCATCCACATCTTTGTTTTGTTTTGTTTTGTTTACATCTTGTACTTTTTCGACCTGAAATAGAACTCCTTTCTCGACAAAGCGACATATCGTTAGTAGTTCGGGACATAACGGACGTTAATTATTTAACATAATCGATTCCCACGGCAGATTGTGAAAGGAAAGTGTAAAGGCAGTACTCAATAGCAATTGTCTTGACGTTGTCTGTGAGAAAGGAAGATTACAAGCTTAAAATGCTTTGGTATCATCTTACTCAAGATGGGCTATTTTTATATTATCCAATAAAACTAAATGTGTTAAATAAATAGTGTTCAATTAATAAAGGAAGTGATTCTAATGTAAAAAAAATTCTGTATGGAGCAAATGATTAAGATCAAAGCAGATTTGTTTGTTCGGTGATGAGGAGTTCATCCACATTTAGCTACCTACGTAGACACTATTTTCCCCAAACTCATTTCCTCAATTTCCTTGTTTTCCGTTTAAAAAATGAAGAAAATCTACTTTATATCTGTGTAAGTCTTTAAATTGATAGAGGCGATTAAACGGTTTCCTTTACGTATTCTTTCCCACTTTAATGCTTTGCTCAAAAGAAATAATATAATAACTTCAGCCACACCCATTAACTTTTGTAAACTCATCCCATTATTATCATCAAAGGGGTTTTTGTAAAGCAAGGAACAACAATTGAGGGGAAACTCAATCAAAGCACAGGAGAAAAAGTTGAACATTGAAGTTCAAATTGTTGCTGGAAACTGTGTCTTGTTTAACAGAGTCAATCGTGGCACGAGTTTTGTTTTTAACTGTTTTTTCTGAGATAACAAATGTATTTGTTCCTCAAGAGCAACCACCAAAGCTAGAGAGCTTCAAACCTGGTTTAATCAGAAAACATCAAGAGGTTCAGTTCGTTAAGGTGTATCTTTAGTACTACAGCAAGAAAATTAGTGTGCGGATGCGGATTACTTAATTTGATAGAGGAACTTTTGTTTGTAGTGGAATTATCCAAACTTTACTAAGTAATCAGTATTTACGACTGTCCAGCCTATTTGATTATTAGTTTTCGTTTTATAATTACAAAGTTTTAAGCTGCAGACTCTTTTACAATTTGTGTGCCGGTTTTAGCTTTTTATTAGTTAGAAAAGAGAACCTCAAACAGATTTTTTTATCAAATGATATTGAGCGTCAGAGTTTCAATTATTTGGAACAGTCAACCCACATGAGTTTCTGATTATAAAATCAAAGTAAAGACCTGGACCTAAATCAAAGTTGAAGTTACCTAAACCGAGTTATCCAGGACTCGACTTTTCAGGCATGAAGTAATTGAGTTTGTGTTTGAGTAACTCAGTTTTCAGGTCAATTCTTCTGACTAATTGCCAATCTTTATAAAGATCTATTTAAAAAGGGAATAGTGTACATTATTGATGTAACCAAAAGCAATTGCGGTTAAAATTGTGCAGAATTATACAAATATAACACGCATATATTATTGTTAATTTTTAAAAACTGGATAGTGCAAAGCATGGGCAATGTGAGAATTTCCAAGTTTAACTCTGTAATAATTTATGCCACTTGCCTTACAGTCTTGTCATTGTCCACTTGAGCTTCTCGGACCAAAAAATTCCAAAGTGATTAGTTTAAAAGGGGAAGATATCCTAAACAAGTTCACAATGATGGCAAAGCTGAATGTGATATGATCTAATGTTATACCAAACAGAAATGTGATTTCTTTTTGTCTGACACTGAATCTCTAGTTATGTGCCATGTGCCTACATACAACAAACTAGCTAAAGTTGTGTTGGATTGGAACCCCTTTCTCGCTCTAAGCTTGTTTTTTAGTTTGTTGATTTCTCCAAGCGTCCCTCTCAATGCAAGTTCTCGAAAGAAGTAATAATCGTGAACAATTTTAGTATCATGCTCTCCGATATTTTATAACTCCATGTCTATAATATGAACGTCTTTATTTTTTGCTTATTTGCTTATGCTGCAACAACTTGAATGGGAATCGGCGGAATCTCTTTCAGTCAGACAGACAGATACGAATAATAATCGACAAAGAAGATGAAAAAATGAATGTTTGAGCATGGATTTGTAGTTTGTATGCAGTATCTATTTCCACCTTTCAAATAACGCATTTCAATCTCTCTGATGGCATGCCTTCTTTCACGCATTACAATCCACAGAGAAAAGCTGCCTCTGAACTGCGAATGAGATTAAGTTATCAAAGTAAGCTAAATTAATTGGACAGTTGTGGCAGATTTACTTGCGATCGATGTTTAAAAATTTCATATCCATGGCGTGAATGGTTGTGAAAACGTTGGTGGCTCCTTGAACTACACATTCCTGTAATAGATAGAAAACAACTGATTCAGGATAGATCTTGACCAAATCCGTGAGTTAGAACAAGAGAATGCAAGACTGCGGCAGAACCAGAACTTAAGTAATTCGTAAATACCCTTGTCTCCGGCATTGCAATTGGCGTGCAAGCCGCCACAAAAACTGGCTCATTTCGAGAACACAACGGAAGGTAGGACAGGTAACGACCCTGTAAAATGTAAGAAATATGATTAAATAGAAATTCACACAGAAGAATATGATCAGGTAAGTAATATAGGATGTCTGGAGTATGAACGCCCGTACCTGTAGTAGCACCACCTGTAAGAAAATAAATATTACAATACAGTAAAGAATAAAACATTGGTCAAATAAGGGCAATAAATGAGTAAGTAGATGCAATGATTTTTGTAGCCGGGATTGTAAATAAATACATAATAATAAGAAAACAATCATCAATATTCGATTTCATTCACTTCTTATTTCATTTTATTCTCAGTCTTCCTTAGCAGTAAAGTTAAATTAAAAACCTGTACGATGAACTTGTCTGTTATTCTAGGATTACCAAAATCAACGACTCGGTATTACAACAAATAGAAAGAACGCCGCACTTTGCTGTCAATCCTTAGACAAATAATTGTGTCAGGAAATCTCACCACATGAGAGTGCCTCTTCCACAAAACCAATCATTGAAACAGATATCGTCTGCTCTTAAGGTGCCCGAAGTATCAGTAGTCAATATAATTTCAAGTTCAACACGAAAAATAAACCGTGGACGTTTTATATTAAGTTATCGTACACATTACTAAAACTAATATCAACGACTACGACTACCAAATAAAAAATTGCCGGTAGCTTTCCAATGTCTATTGGAATGACACTCACTTGCTGCTGTGCTGTTTGTGCGTCATGGTCATGATTAAAAAAGTTTTAAATCTAACAAGAATATAAAGCGAACGTGATCATACGTAGGAAGGCTGTAGCGGTGGCGGCAGTTGCAATTTGCAAACTTTGTTTCACAACTTCACAACACAAAAAAGTATTTTTGATTATGAAGTAATAAGTGAGACCAAGCCTACGTTTCAGCGGAGTTGTGCTAGGGTCATGAATGCAGTGGCTTTTCAATGTGTCACCGTCTCTGTCTATGTAATGTGATATTATTTTTATTACTGTTATTACCAGAGAATGTCGGTTTAACCTCTTCTTTGATAAGGAACGTGTTATTCTGGTTTTCTTGGTTTTCTCAATTAGCGCGTGCCAAACTAACTACCACGATTTTAATCCATTAGGGTAAAAAACCTTACGACAATGACATTGACGATGATGTTTAAGTCACTTAGTTCTCCCCAACAGCCTTTTACATCAGGTTTTCATTCTTTAGCGTGATACTATACTTCAACTATAAGTCGGCATTACAATAATAACCTTGTTACGCTTCCTTGTGGGGCTCAACATTAAATAGAAAGCTTGCGCAGTAAGTTATAGGAGCAAAAGTTAGAAAATTTAAGGAAACCAGCTGAAGTTGTTTTCTCAGAGTAAAAATCTCTTCTAGTAGCATCACAAGGGAAAGCAACTACTAGTCGAGGCAATAATGGTTACTAACTTCTGTGGTTCATTTTGCCCCAATATTAAATTATTACCCATAACACATTGTTTGTTGTAATCTCAACTCTATTTCTCAAAGAAAACTTCTTCAGGTACTGAGACTGTATTTTTTGCTTGTTGAAAGAGATCCCTAATTTGACGACCGAGTGGGATGCAGAAAATCTAATTACATTTGAATGAACTGTCCATTTTTCCTTTTGTTACAATAAATTAAATTTATCTTGCTGTGCTTTGTGCTATTGAGTCAATTTGTGCTGAGACTTGCCGTTGGCGATTCAATTTTACAACATTTGATGTGTATACTAACTAACTACCAATAAATATATTAACTTGTATCACCACTATTGTTACTTGTTAGAATAAAAAATAAAACAGTTAAATAAAACATTAACTTCTTTTCTTTACAATAATGAAATGCACTAAGAAAATTTTAGTGTGTTGCAGTCTCATAACTAGAGGGAATTTCAGAAATAGGCAATAATAACGTTTGCCACTATTAACAATTTAATAAAGTGTCTGTTCTAAAAGCATCAATGCAAAATAGTATAATTTTTGCTTATTTGCAGTTTGAGACATCGAACAAGAAGGTGATTACATAAATCCTTGAAACAGATTTTTCATTGTAAGATTTGAAGTAAATTATTGTCAGTCACCGAGGAAAAACTAAATCATTGGTAACCCTATGGAGAAAGTAAGTAACGGCAGCTGAATGTTAATATAATTTATTTGCGAGTTTTCGGTCATCGCCAATACTTTATTAGCAAACTAATCAACTTACAGCCAGTACTAATCAAAAGTAAAAACTGACACATGCAGATAGTATTTATAATTAGATAGATTCTTAGGAGATTCTCATATACAGTATTCTACGTTGTTTTATTTCAGATATTCTCACGGCCCGCTGGTTTTGCATGGAAATACTAAGAAGGTAAGAATGAATGAACGGATCTTGGATTTCAACAAATTTCAAATAAAAAATGTGATAATAATAGAAATAAAAAGGAACACCCATGTACTTTAGGAAGGCTTCACTGCAACAACAGTGAGTGGAGTGCAGTAGGACCAAAGTAACAAAAACAACGGTAATCATCATCATGAGTAATTGAGTCTCGAAAAGAAAGAAAAAGAACAATGAGGGATAATTTTCTTTATTTTTTCCCTAAGATAATACGTCCTAATGTACGTATCAACAAAAGAGCACAAGTAATATAAAAGCTATGATAATAATGACGATATCTGTTTGCTGTATGTTTATGTGAGCCTACATGTTTCTGTGTCGATGATAGAAAGATGGAGACGAAATAACGACGGGAGGCAATAAAGTAAAAATGTAAGTCACATAAAAAATTCTGTTACCACTATTTGTGAAAAAAAATTAATGATATTACTGCTACTTTTAAAGCTGGCAGTGATCTTGCAATTTACATGACATATGAGTAAGACTGTAAAATTGTGCAACAAATACAACTTAAGGGGCATAATGAAAGATGCTTTATAAACTTTAGAAATAAGGGGTACAACACGGCTTACTTTCTGATCACCAAATCTCATTTGTCTCCTGGCGTTCCGTGAGACATTCATACGACAGAGAAAGATGCGAGTCTCTTCACTCGGTTGATTTTGGTTTGCAGAGGAAGACGATCCACCTCTCAGCAGCTCTGACTGCACTGTCCCATGATCTGCCTTGTCAATAATGTCGTATACGGAGTCGCCGTGGATCAGCAGGTCCTCCTGTTGATAGAAAAAAGATATTATAACGCATTAAGATATAAATAGTTTCGACTTATGATGAATATGTAATACAAAAGTAATGCAAACTGATGTGCATATTGTTAGGATGAATGGGGACGATTAGTCTGGCTTAGGGTGACCATTCTTTCCTTTCAAACTTCAGTTGAACTTCACAGAAGGAAGTCTTTTTTCAGAGAGAAATGAGATCAGCTTCTGCTGATACAAGGTTTTTCTCAAAGTTATATCACAATTCAGGGTACTTCAGGTGCATTGGGTTATTTCAATGGCCAGCGAAGTATATGCATTAAGATGATCGCATCTTGAAGTTGCTTATTGGAAATGAGAAGGATTTTATGAGTTGTATACTTTATAATGTCAACATAACTTCCTCATAAACGCCAAGACAAGAATAAAAGTCACTTGATTTGATTAGTAGCTTTTCAGTCTGTAGGTTGACAGTGGCTTTAAAAATAAGCGATGTTGATATGGATGAACCAGATTGTCGCGCTTGATTTTGAGCATGACATGCAAGAAACGGAAATAATACAATAACTTCAATAAAAGATACTCAATAAATTATAACTAAATGAAAATCATTTCTAGCATCGTTTTTGTATTTAGTAGGGTTTGTTGCCAGTTATCAACGTAGACCAAAGTTATTACTTTACTTAGACACAATAATTACGGTGCGTCTCGTTTTCTTATTTTTGTTAATGTCATCAATATATTCCTTCGCTCAGAAACATGATTTTTGCAGTTGTAGAATTTCACCTAGCTGGGCTTACAGATAAATACACAAAGGTGCCAGTTATTTCGTCTTAGAATTAGCATTTCTTAGAGTGTACCTTTCTTAGTGAATCAATAGGGTGCTATTGGCCGATCCCTATCGCATGTTTGAAATGGGATTGTAGAAATAACGACGTATTGACGCCGCCAAACCTTGTAGGTGGTCGTCAAAACTTGGCTTCGGAATAGACTTGCGCTTGTACATTACATATTACTATTGATTTGAGTTGAAAGCGAAACTTTAAAAGTAGCTAAGATGCTGTAACACGTAATGGAAATGAAACGTATTTTATTTAAATCAAAACTGCCACTGACACAAATTTTTGTTCATTTTCTTTCTCAGTGATGATCACAGACGGACAAGGCTTGTATGTAGTTATGTTGTCCAAGAAAAAATTGTGTTACATTTTATTATCAAACACGATGCATTTTACACTGTCTAGAAAACATCTTTGGAGTACCCCCTAGAAAGTTTATAATTGATCATCAATCCAGAACAACAAATCTTACATATTACAAGTGTGCAGAAGACAATGAGTAGTTTTTCCCACGAAACAATTGTACTCTTGTATACGTTAAATGTTTAGGTTTCTTTATTGTTTCTCAAAAACGTTTCTTCGTTTTTTTATGTATTACTGACTTTTGCAGCAGGTTTTGAAGCTGGACAAAGATTGAATTAAAATATTTCCCATAAAACACGAAAGTAAAGTGAAAAATGATTATTTCGTACACTCCTATAAATGTTATTGTTACTGATGTACTTGGGAGCGGGGAATTGCCGGAGCCAAAAAAAATCATTGAAATATCTAACATACCATTACAGAAAAGTGACGCTAAAAGCCCACTGAAAGTATATGGGAACAATGTCTGAAAAGAAAATTTTCTTCCTACAATTGATGAGTAGAGGCAAGCGACAGAGACATTAAAATGGAGAACGAGATGGAAGATTGATCTATTGTGAGAATAGGGACGTTGGCATCATTACTTTATTCGGTATTCAGTAATAATTTTTCAGTATCGCATCATCATTATGACACGCTATTCTCGCCAATGGAACAATAAATGCACGCACGATGTGATAAGGCTGTTTCAGATTGTCAGGTGCTTATTAACAATGCTCAGAAATTCTTTACTCTCGTTAATCAGTAAGGCGATGACTATCTGTGTGTTAAATTGAAATTTTCTATGTTGACAATAGACTCTGCACATGTCATATCGGACAATAAATATGCATTTCTTGTGTAAACTTTTATTGGTACGTGCATGATTTTAAAATCGTAATCCATCTAAAGAGGTACACAAAACTAAACTAGCATCTGTCAAAAAATTTCTTAATCGATTTTTATTATATGATATTATCATCGCTTTAAGCAAGCGCAAGTGCTTGAAATCCTTAAATTCGAACACAAACACCGACTAAGAATAAACCACAGTTTAAATTGTCTCCTGCAATGTTTTAAGAACGTTGCACGATTTTTCATTCTATAATACTTTGAATACAAGGCCAGGGTTACTCAAGCCGAACTATCTAAATAACAACTTGTCTGTAGATGTTTTTAAAGAAAGTCTGCGCATTTTTGTTAGGGAAGGATTTAGTGGATAATTTTACATCAAACATGAAAGAATTATGAACAACGGAAGCATTTCTACATGGAACAGTTGTAAATTGTTAAACACTATATTGCGCGCACGAAATTTTTGGAGACAAAAAATTATAGTCACTGTAATTGAATTTTTCTTAATCCCGTGAAATTGAAAAATGACTTTTGTGACTTGGCGTTTTGATTAACATTGTCAGCAGTTACTTATGTTGCTGAATTGTAATTGCGCGTTTAAATGATATAAAAAATATTAAATGATCCATAATAATTATGATTTGAGAGTACCACTAATATTGGAGAAAAGCACGGAGGAGATAATGGAGAGGACGAGGAAGCAAATTTCAGTTCTACAAGAAAGCATTTCTTGCCTTCGTCGACTTAAGCAATGCTCATTGTTGCTTACATTGCTAGTTCTCATAAATCAAATTAAAAAAGTTTTCAACTTCATCAACGCATCACACCTCTCTCTCTCTCTCTCTCTCTCTATGAATGAGTTTTAAATTCATTCATAAAAGCCTAACCTCACTCAGTCCAGCTTCCCATCATTGTCATTTAAGATACAGATACAATCTACTATTTCAAAATTGGTCTTCAGAAAGAGCTAGATTTTTCGGTTGTCGCGGCGTGATAGGCAATGAAAGGAGTAAGCTGCTTTGCCCTGGGTAAAACTCAGGAGGTACATCGACAAAGTAGGTAGGAAATAGTAACGGTGGGCAATTAGATAAGTAAAAGAAGAGAGAGCGCCGTTATCAATCAACCAAAACATTGTCTTAAAGCACGCTGTCTGTTATTTACGATGGTATCTACCTCAGAAATACAGGTGTTAAGGTAGGCATCCGACGTTTTTATTTTTTAAACGCACTCTTCTCTATGTTGCTTCATCTACTCTAAGTTGATTGATTAACCAGATTTCAGGCGTTTTTCTTATAGTATAGCAGCTTCAGGACAAAGCGTCATCCCTCTTAATTTTCTCCAAATGCAGTAAGCACAGCACACAACATTCAAATTTAACAAATGAAAACTGCTTTTATCCATATTAGGGTGCTAATGATGAGTTGATCGTAAGGGTTCTAATTTAAGTTGAACAACCACGTTCACAAGCTCATTGTCAGAAACACTTATCTATTCAGTTGAGAAACATGGTCATTTTACACTTTCAATTACTGAATCGATGAATCAGTATAACCAACAACAAAATTTGCATATATTGCATCCGGCGGCTAGACACCTTGTTCCATGTGGTTGCTCGCTTGTAATCTCAACAAAAGTTTTTTAAGTCTAAATGTAAAGTGAGGCTGTATTTTGTTATGCGAAGAGAGTGCAGAGGGAGTCAAGTAGTGAAAGATTACGATTACGAACCACTTCATTCTTTCTTGATGATCAATGATCTCTAATTCCAAAATACCCTTAAGGAATACTTGCCCACCACTCTTCAACAACTTTTTTATTCTTTTTAGTTGTCTGTTGTAAGATAACTTTATGTCTGATTCTTAATGTGCTAATAATGAAGTGTTTACTAACAAGTTAATAATCATAATCAGAGAGTAGAATACAAAGTGCGACATAGCATGTTGTAAAGTTAAATCACTTTGTCTTTGATTCAAACACTTTGAGGTATAAAGGATAAGAATACTTAAGGTCTAATAAGTCATAGCTAAAAAGGTGCACGGGAACACAGGCCGATCTTAAAATGTGTCTGAGACACAAAGGATCTGTCATGTGCCAATTTATTACATAGGGAAAGCATTCCACAATAAGACGCATCTGAGGTAATAACAAATTAGCATGTTTAGTGATGGGGAGAGTAATTAGGCGGAATAATTCGCTCTCTAGATAATTAAAATATTGTACACTTACACATGAATTTTGAGTGCGTACAAATTTTACATATTTAACCTTTAACCCGGTACAGCGATTATTAAATTCATTTTAACGATTTCGTAGCATAAATCACTTTTGCATTTTACAAAACAGTAAACAATTACTACCCATTCATTACTACCTTGTAGCTTTTATTGTAGGAAGTTATGATTAGGAAGATTCGTTTATTCTGGGGTGCAGCGTGGTCAGCCACAGCCACAGGAATTGTTTTCGGACAGCGGGGTCATGTTATCATGCTATCAACATTACAACCCAATGTATAACATAGATTAAACTTAACACTTTACCATGACTTGAGCACAATAAAAATGTGGTAGAAGCAGAATGAACAGCGAGCCTGCACTGCTATTATTATGATTATTGTCATTATCATCATATCATAAAATTTTATGGCCTCCAGACACCTTATTTGACACAACATAACCACGTTGGTAATAAGTGCTGTGTATTTATTGGCAGCTTTTACGAAATGATTGTCGATATTTGAAGGTAAAGCAAAATGCAATGGTTGCGAGAAATTCATTGCCTGTGCAATTTTAAATTCTGCTTTACAACGGTAACGTACGAAATAATGACCATCACCACCTACAAATTCAGTTCCTACCTCATCATGAATAGTAATTGTATAACCCCAGAAAAGGGTCGGAGGTCAGTCGTGTTACGTCAAATGAGTTGCTTTGCCTGGATGATGTACATTATGGACAAGTTGCTGCATTAATCTTACTTGCTACATACTATAGTTGCATATTATGCAGGTTATTCCTGAGTACCTTTGCAGGATCGATTGAAGTCAGTGATTAAAAAAGAATACTTTGTTTCTGAGTAGAATGTTATACTTCTAAACAATATGTCTTGTTTTGCATTTGAGGAGATGAATCATTACAGATAATAGCCAATGCCTTATTAATATTTATAATAAATAATTTTAACACAATGTTCCCAGCCATTTTTGTCTATAAAGAGAGTGGACTTGGCGATATGGCGTGGAGTTGGATTGTGATTTGCTTGACTGACATTGGCCATAATACTCTGTCTTACATTCCACATCGCAAATCCGTTTATTAATATCTCATGTGTACATAATTTATATTTTAGAGAGATGTCGGGGACTTTTTTTTCAATTATAAATTACTGGATTATTGTAACAAATAAGTACCATTTAACCTTGAATTAAAATCACTTAAATACAGCCAATGTCAATTTAACTCATAATAAAAAATGAAAACGGGTTTCTTACCTCCTATTCATAAGGACAAAAAGTGGCAAACAAAGAGAAAAGCTTTTATATTTATATATTTTAATCTACCTACTTATCGCTATTCTCTTACACTTATGCACTGCTTACTTTACCTGCTGAAAGGATGCCTTGAGTAGTGCAAATCATCGTGGGTCTTGGCCTGCTTACATTTTAAGCATTTAACTTGCGTTTTCCTTTCTCTTCAATGTGCTGTGCACAGCACCCTAAATACAAAATTCTTTCCACACAACAAGCTCGCTCATGTATGGACCATTCATAATTTTGTATACCTGCATCACAGCGTTTGCTTCTCTACTTCATCTACATGATCTACAGAATTGTATTATTAAATTTGATAATATTTACATTTTCGAATACGTCCAAATGTTTAAAAATGAAAAATAAACTCCTACAAACAGTAACAATTTTTCACGTTTAGCATCAGTCTGAAATAAGGATAAATTTTCTCTTCACCATTATCAAGCAAAAGAGTCAGAAAGCATTATTATCATCATCATTCGCATCATCGCATCGTTGAGTACAAAATGACTAAGCGAAATCTTCAATGAGGTGTACTATTCAATTTTTAATATGAGGGATACTTTTAAATGTCGAGTTAGCTCAGCGCAACAAGTAACAAAATCAGCATTTAACGTAGGACAACAGAGAGACTTTTTTGCTACTAACTAATATCAAAGATGCATTTTTATTGTAACTTCTTGTGTTTCAACTTGAGTTACCACCACCATCAGAAAAAAACACCTCTTCTCCGTGTGACTGCTCTTCACTCCGGCAGCCAACCACGACGACCATCATACAAAACAAAGAAATGCTCTCATTGTTGAACCGAATAAACTGACGAAAAAAAAAACAATCTTTAAACTTGTATAACTTGTGGACTTGTTCCGGGGCCATTGAAAGATATCTCCTTGAGATAAGTAGTAGCATATTCTATTTAGATGTGTGTCTACCCCATCTGCATAGCTGGTGGTGATCGTGGAGGTCGTCATCGTTGTTTTCTTGTCTTTGTAACATCGTCCAACAAGCCCATTGTTTTCCCTCTTGTGAATGAATGACACTTCACAATAAAAAGGAAACTGCAGACAAAATTTTGTCTACGATACGATAACTTTAAGCGTTGGATGGAATGTTTCTTTGGAAAAGGTAATCGATATGAAAGCCAACACAGTGTCCAGCTAGCTCCCTGATATATTTGAAGCAGAAACACAGTGGCAAGTCCTCCGTTGTGCAGTATTGGCTATGACGCGACTAGATCGGCCTGTGATTGTATCACAAAATACGAAACGCACAAACCAGCTTTTAAGTTTACGACTCAAGCAAAAATTTAATTCAATCTCCTATGCTTCAGCATGTCACCCGTACAAAGTTGTAAACTTTTTATGACTTCACGTAATCATCCATTTTGTTGGCTTCTTATGATAGATCATTGAAAATCCATAAAACTTCGGCATCCGATCAAGAGTCCAAACAAAGGCAAATAGTTATTTGCTACACGTTTCAGCACCAAACACTAATCGATGGCATCACTCTACAACCTACAACCAGTTCTTTGCTTAAACATTAAAGTTTGGAATTGAACAACTTACAACTTACATTTATACATTTAAAAAATTCTTGGTGTAACGGAGAAATTCTCTTTTGTGACTTGGGACTTCACTTTTATATTTCGTTGTTGCAGTAAGTGACCATACGCAAATATTTATTTACTTCACAATGAAGCGCAAAGCATACAAAAACACATTCTCTCTCTCTCTCTCTCTCGATGTTAAAATAAGCTTCTAAACCTTTTGTCTACTTTTATGATCGTAAATCTTCCAGCTCTTGGCTTCTTGGCTTGCTTTTCTTTTCCCAACCGATTTTCTAAACCAATATCTTTGAGAAATTATTTATGTTTACTTTAAATATAAACTGGGCACACCACAGACAAATTCAGCGCTTTTGCCACATTAACAAGGAATTTGGGTTATTTCAGTAATTGCGCCCCAGTAGTTGAGAAACCACCTGCTGCGATCACAGATTGATGTCATAACTTTAATTTGTAATTCAGGTCCAATAATTAGAAATGTGTTGTTTGAAATTATATGACAAAAGAGAGCGCATCGTTACATTTCTATGATTAACAAAATACTCTGGAAATGCGAATGTAGGATTATAAAAATATCGCCTGCATAAAAGAATATTGTAGGGTGACATCAGGCCAATAATGATATTGGCATCCGCAATCCACTACTGCATTTTTTAATCACTTTTTAAAGAACAGCCAGATACTCAAATAATATTGTTTTTATATAAAAAATGTGATAAATAGTTAGTTTTAAAGAAGTTATTCGAGTCTTTTAAAGCACTATCGCTTAATTCCCAGATTTATGCAAGTAAATTTCAACAACACACCGAAATTCAAGGGAAACTGTCTTAGAAATAATGGGACCCATGCAGGTTTTCCAAATATATATTTATCTTGAGGGAAAAACGTAATAATGCATTTTACCGGATGTTTGCCTCCGTGAAATTTTCATTAATATAATGTAATAAATACATAGGCGCAATATCAGTAATTCATGTCGACAAAATATGACGAAGAAGAAAATGATTACACCAAGACAATTTATGATCTGCTCAAAATGATGGTGTTGAACATCCAAACTCTCCCAAATCCAGTTGGAAAGTAGTTTTGGTGAGAGAGGGAGAGAAAAAGGTATCTCTGCGTCATTCATAAAGTAATCAAACCTCCGGTAAAGTACACAAGAGAGCCACACTATGAATGAAATGAACAGCGCCAACAACTGACTCTAGTTCTTGTTGTTAACGTTTTAGCTT
Source organism: Cyphoderus albinus (assembly GCA_021029165.1). Classification (NCBI taxonomy): domain Eukaryota; kingdom Metazoa; phylum Arthropoda; class Collembola; order Entomobryomorpha; family Paronellidae; genus Cyphoderus; species Cyphoderus albinus. The sequence goes on along the minus strand of VYYJ01000739.1, from coordinate 17,337 downwards.
GAGATTTACTTACATTAATTCTCGGTGAATAGCAAAAAGTAATGGTGCGCAAGTACCTTCAAACTCGATTCAGTCGCTCATTCATCAGGCTCGTAAGTTATTATAAAAGGTTCATTAAATCTTACATACTGTACAGGTAAAATGGAATAGCATTTTATCGCTTCAAATGATGATACCCTTGCACCACCATTATCAACACAGCACATACCAGTGGATAGATTCAACTAATCGTCGTTTCATCTGTATTAAATAAATTACCACCTTTGCACAGTCGTTTCAATCTTGCAACGTGAAAGTAACAGCAAGCATTGGTTAGCAAAGTAGCAATCTAATTATAATCCACAAATTTCAGGTAGAAGAGGATTGACAAAGCGAAAAACTTAAATCTCATGGCCCTTGGGTGTTCAGATTATTCCATGGTAGTCAAGCACACTTACGATTAGATGCAGAATTTTTTCTTTATTTTACATTTCTAGAAAATCCGGAAAAAAATCATACTCGTTCGTTGCAGCTAAACATCAACATATGTGTTGATTTGCTTCTTGATTGCTTTCATAAAAATGGTGCGGTCACATCCGCAGAGCATTATCGTAACTTATTGCATTGCAAGTGGTGATCATAAAATTATTAATTTTCTAGTTTATATTTTTCCAGTCAGACGAAACAAAAAATGCTTGTATAAAAAATCAGGTAACACAATTGCCCAAGAAAGAACGCCAGAAATCAGGGTTGACGACGACTCATCCCTGAGTTACATTAATGTTGAAAATTTAAAAAGGACGAAGCAGGGAGATGATGATGGAAAGGCATTTAAATCGCTTCTGACATGATGTAATGATATAATGAATGATGATGGAGAGAGATAGCCACAAAGAATCCCGTTTTGCTATTTCTTTATATAAAACTTACATCAGAGACGGACTCTTTTCTTCTTCAGTGTCGTCAGGAATAAGTAATAAATATTACTTAGACTCACACGTTCCATTACCACCGCGGTGGACTACCATGATGATAATGAAAGATGTGAACAATACTTCTACCATCCATAACCATCTTAACAATCATAATGATCAACGCATCAACACCAAATCACCTTCGTGTATCTCTCTATCTGCCTTGCTATCTGCTCCTTAAATCTGGTTTCACTTCTGCTTATGAGGAGGAGAGGTACCCAGTCGACAACTGATTACTCGTTCAAGAATAATGATAGTAAAATATATATTCCATAAGAACGATAAAAGATTAACCAAAGCGAAGATTTTAAAAGCATTTGAAATTAGGTAAGAACTTATGAAATTTGGATTTTAATTTTGTCGTTTGTTGAATACTGAATACTGATTTGTATACTTTAATATGGCTCTCTGAGTCTCCGACCATAAGAGTTCTGAATAAATGCATTACATTACATTACATTACATTACACACCGAATAAGATTGTGCAGACTGTAGATTGCTTGGGATAATTTTCTGATGATACCAGGAACAGGAGAACAACTTAAACATTGTTATTCAATGCGGTCTGGAAGTTTGAAAAACTTTGATTGCAATTTAAATGTGTAAAAGAAGATTCCTGATTCTGGTTTTCAAAAGTTGTGAGTACAGACAGTACAGAGTTGTCAGTCACACGGTTCCGATGCTATAAAGTGGAGTTTGCTACAGCAGCACGGAAAACAAAAACTGTAACTGGGAATCTTATGAGTGCAAGTGTAAAACTTGCAAGGACCAGGTTGAATACGAACTTGCTTCAAACTTTTACCTCTTATACGAGAATAAGGACTTTTGTCATCTTTAAAATGATGACGAGTAAAACGGAGAAGCTAACGTATAAAATTCTCAGTAGTTACTTTTCTGAAAGGAAAATCCCCAAAGAAGAGATACTTCTAATGTAAAAGCAGAGTCATTGTAATCAGGAAGTCCCACACACATTCAAATCCTGGACAAAGAACCAAGAAAGCAGACAGTGCGAGAAAAATTGAAGAAAAAACGTTCCATTGACAAAAATTCCATTGAGAAGTTGGGGGTTTTGTCAATGAATTTTTTGTCTCATCATCTAGTCGCCGCCGCAATCCCATTTAATGTGCTTAGTTTGGCCAAGGATTCAAATGAAACTTATTACCTAGTCAAAAAATAATGTATAAATCTAAATCAACACAGAATGTCAGCTAATTGTTGATTTTAGCAAACCTGAAAATGCCACAAAGACAATCAATCTAATTCCCAACTTCTGTTAACAGTGTAAATAAATACATTTTGATTCGTTTGTCCATACCTGGAGAGGATAGGAATAGTAATTTGGCTACTTCTCAATAATTGTATTATTGAATACTACGTTAAACAGAATTGTACCCAATTTGGAGACGTCAGTTTGTTTCCTGTCTACGAATGATTATTTCAGATTGCAAGGCAATGTTGATAAATTATACTTCTATAATCAAATATTAATAACAAAAAGTTCTATTCTACATGCTTTCTAAGCTCCATGCTGGGAAGGGATGGAAGACGACAAAAACTGGGAAAGTTTATTATTAAAAAGCAGAGAGTATCCAGTGTCTCCCTTGCGATCAGTAAGTCTCTTTCTTTGGAAATTTGAATACAGATGGATGCAAAGTATAAGATTTTATAACAAGGTGAAAAACGCTTGAGGTGCACAACAAAACATCTTGAATGATTGTATTCAATTCACTCACATTTCTCCCATTCTGTCGCAGGATTAGAATTACTGAATGAATTTTAATGCGGAAAAAGAGTCATGAAAATTTTTTGTTGACTCATGCAGAATGATGGCTTAAAATGGAAGAAAATAATCGCAGTGGCGTCATTCATTACTTGCGTCCCTTTCTCATTTCCTCAAATAAGAGTAGAAAAGTACAAGTTGTGTTGGTTAGAAACTTCATTCACTGCCTCAATTCAATATTCTCTAAGTACAAAAGAAAATCTACTACCTAATTTAATGTTTCTCTTGAACAAGCGAGTTGTGGTGGAATGTTAACTTTGCTGAATCAATTATCACAATTTTTGTCGAAGTTAGGATTTTGTGAATAGAGTAAAGTAAAGTAAAATCTTACAACTGACCCTGGCATTTTCGGAACTACACAAAGGAATAAAAAATAAATGCCTCTTACCATTGAATGCCCGAGGTATTCCGCTGCATTGTCTGATATGTACAGCAACTTCCCATTCTGGGTCATCATGATCAAGAATCCACTAAGTGCCTGAAAACATTAAGAATACAACAATCAATGACGAATTTTAGATCTTCTCAGTCAGCTTGGATGTTATTCCTGTTTGCGACCTACGCGAAAAATTAGTGCAAACTGCTTATATCTGTGAATGCAATTGAAGGAGTAAATGTAATTGTGCGCGTTTGAACGATATATAATGGTTCATTTCCTATATACTGTGTATGAAAAGAACATTTGATTTAATAAATCAAGGTTTCATCAACGTGAACAATCTATCAACACTAGTCAGGAACTTGGTATAACCGGGGCAATTTGAAACGTTGTACTTTTTGATGCATGAAAAACAAAGTTCCTCAAGTAATTTCTCCATCAGAGATCAATTCGAATTGGCTTAAGAACACTCTGTCACTAATATGTTGATGAAATATCGATAGAGCTAATCTCCAAACTTTGGAACTAAATAGAATAAAATTGAAATTCTGCATACAACCAGTGAATTTCAATGTAGGAGAAAATAATATACGTGCTCATTCATGCGGCCTATTGTTATTCTTAAGTGAGTTGTATGCTGCAAGTTTTCACAATTGACTACGCCAATGATCTTACTGTCAGTAAAAGTAAGCACACTCCAAAAACAAAAACCACATTACGACCAATATTTATGTATAAAAATTGGATTCTTTATTTTTCTAGAAAGAATACTCTGTGAGTGCCCGTATTTGGTTGAAGTGTTTAAGTACTATGTGGTTATGATGATAGGTTTGTGATGGCCACAGGCAAGTTTGTCTCATAAATTTTTATTTGCCAACTCCGATCAGTAACTGATTGATGTTTTAATAAGTGATTTTCCAAAATGCTCACTCACCCCTATTCCTAACGAGGATTATAAAGAATGCCTTTCCTTTTTTGAACCATTGAGAATAAATGAGAGTACTGTTGGACCAATCATGTTCCTTCCATTTACTTTTTTCCAATTTACCTTGCTGGATTTTTGCTCTCTTTTGAAGAATTGAGTTGGCTTATTATTTTTCAAACTGGTTGTAGTACTGGTATGAAGATGTAAAGAATATGGAAGCAAATTTGCAAGCAAGATGTATCAGGTAAGTTGCAATTCAGAAAGAACATTGGACTGTCCAATGTTTGGAGTGTAAAAAACACTCGCAGAAAGAAGTTCATGAAATAAAAAAGGAGGAAGTTATAAAAAAGCATTGTCTGAAAACAGTATCATTCGGATTTGAAATTCATGTGGCTTTTTTCTAAGCCTGACAAGCGCTATACTGATTCTGAAACATTTTTGCATAGGTAATTGTACAACATTTCCCTGCAATTTCTCAATACGGGTGATAGTTGCTAAATTAGTTATATCATGTACCAAAGTCGAATCTGTACAAATCAATTTATATGATAATTTATTTTTCTGTATGAATACATGTCCGTATTATGTGTTTTTGGTTATAATCATGGACGGGACAGTGATGATAATGTTAACGTAATATCAATACAATTTTAATTCAGGTAGCAATAGAATCATTGACAGGTGACAGACTGAAAACTATTACTGAGCTTCTTTATTATTTCCTTCCCGCTCCAGGTGCACCTGTAGAGCCCAAATAAGCTGCCTTATTTCCATACTATGGCTTTCGGTTCCCAAATATAAAAGTGAAATGGTAATAATCAATACTCTTTTTATGAACAAAATTCTAAAGATTTTTGATCAGAAGCAATTCCTTACTGAAGTAAACCATGAGAAAGGCTCGAGTAACCCGCGTTGAGTAAGATGACGAGCCATAGAACCTGTTAATGCAATTCAGTATAGTATCATTGTTTGCTATCAAAATGCCTTCATTAAGGATCAAATAAAAAGAAAAATATATTTATTCATATGTATCGGGCAAAGCACCTAACAACCACACTGGTTCCAATAATCCGTCTTGCAGGAGAAAAAAATCCAATCAGTTTTTCCTGCATGCATTCATCGCGTCACACACCACTCTTGCCTTCCATTTCTCTTCTTAACAAAATGAAGTTATCATCTTTCAGATTTCATTTCGTCTGCGGGCATTGCAATAAACACTCAATAATGATATGGTTATATACAACTGTGAAAGTGTATAATAATATGAGAACAAGCGAGTGAGTCCGTTGGTATTATATCTGCTCAGCGTAAGCCTAAATCATAAGAACGTAGAAAGATACTTGCCTACACCTTATTACAGTTCTACTTCTCATAAATGGCAAGAGTAATCAAGCAAGTTGGTAGGGAAGCTGTCACTGGTGCCAATAAAGTTCATGATTCGTGAGCTCCCATCACCAGTCACCAATCATCCTTCTTTCCCTTCTTCATGTTGTCGCATCATCTTTTGGAATTATTTCACAACCAGAGATATAATATGTCGGCTGTACAAATTTCGTCTTATTAAATAGTTTATGCAACTCATACTTTGACTGCGTCCCATCCCTCTACATCTGTATTGATAATGAAAAATTCACTACGAAATATTACTTTGTGAATAACTTTCCTCCGAATCCTAACACAATATGTGCAATGTGCACCATCTGTATCAAATTTTTACTAGTTGCAAAATCTAGGAACACGACTGCGTAGTTCGAAACAAGAAAAATACCTTTGGGTGTTACTGGACAAACGTATTAAAAATAAATACCGTTAAAACTATTTAACTAAAAAGGGCTACAAGTTATGAAAAATTGAACAGAAAACACAATTCTCATGCTTGAGAAACCTGCAGCGTTTCCTTTCTCCTCAAATATTTCACGCCGAGTTTTGTACGTGCGTGGCTATCGTCGATCGAGTGTTCCATTATCACTACCAAGGGTGTAAATGCGTTAGGTATTTATTGAAGTTTGTTTGAGTCCTCCCAAATGCCGACTACAAAATGTAAACGCTCTTGTATGGATACTTGTTCAAATAGGAACGTGTATTATGCTTACACTCATGGAGAATAATATGACATTAATGGAATCCAGCATTACAATTTGAAGGCTTCATCTAAAACTTAAAAGCATTCGCACGTTGCAGTTAAAACTGTGAATAGGTTGATAAAGTAAACTTTGGTAGACCAGCACTCAATTGCGGAAAGTAAAAATTGTATTTATAAACATAATTGATGTTATGTTTTCTATTAAGAAATACCTACACAGATACAAAAATGAACAAAAGTGTTATGAAAAGGAAGATGGCACTCACTTAAAACTTAATTCCTTCGCCCGAACTCAACCATTATATGCCATTCATAATTTCATCATAAATGTGTTGAAACGTTTAGAAAGTCATAAATACTGTTTTATTTACTCACCTTTGAAAAGCCGATATTTGGAGTGGAATATGGGTGACCCAATTCGTGCTGACGTTTGAATACTGTAAACAAAGAAACGTTTCGTTAACAAAGGATAAAAAAGCTAATCAAATGTAAATCTGTAAAACTATTGAGGTTCTATTATTTTTAAATGTATGTTGAAGTAGAACATACAATACATCAATAGTTTAAGCATTTAGATTTAAAATTAACAGAACCACATTACAATACAGTTAGTGAAAGAATTAATTTTGGAAACCTTTCAAGAAGTACGCGTTCTGGAAAATCACATATATAAATACAAGATAGCAACAAAAACAGCAAAGCATCATTGAATCAAGGCTCCAATTGGTATAGAGGAGATTTCAAATTGCAAAATCCTCAACGAGCGAACTAATACCAAAATCAAATGGACGAATACAAGAATAGAAGTGTTTCTTGTAATTATTATCTACGAATGAGATGTTACAATTTACTTGATTTTAAAGAAAACTGCTGGCAGTAAATAGTAATAAAAATAGTAATACGAATACAAAATAAGTAACTGCATACATGAGATTTTTCGTGATTTTCTATCGTAAAAGGGCACAATCATGTGAAATAGGAGGCATTATTCTTTTTCAAGATTTCATTGTCAGTTCTTCTTGTACATTATGTTTATTATGTGCACACTAATCGCTAGGTAGGTGCTTTTGTGATTTCGTAAATATCTCGGTCGACCATTTACCGTTTTCTAAGTAATTTCCATACACATTTTTCACAATGGCTAGTACACAAGTCACCATGGTCAAACTGTATTGTAGACTTTATGTATTTTATGTTATTTTGAATAAAAATACAATCTTTTCAATTTTCTTATCATTGAATGGATAATAAGATAATCTGCAATTTTTACTTGACAATGTGACTGTTAATCTAGCAAAAGCTTATACAAATGCAATTGAAGCAATATCAAAATCAAAAGCTGTGCCATACTTAAATTATAAATTGCTACCCTCCAAAATTCCTCAAAATAAAAAACAAATCCTGCGAGAAATATTCAATCATGCATATTTTGTAGGTTTGAATTTTATCTCAGCCTCTGTCTCTTGGACTTACTGAAAACGGTTTCTTTCTCAACGTAAGGTAAAGTATTATTTTTTAATTCTCGCGATAAACATCAATAATCTAAGGCATGTCAAGATAGTCAGTTATTTTTATTTTAGTTAAACCAAAAGCGGCGGATCAAGTGCAAGATGACGGCTGAAGTTGGATGGTTCGAAGCCCTGATCCTCGTCTCTCCGCATTTGCTTATGATTATCGCAATTCTCGCTGTAGTTTTTGCAGTGGCGTCTGTATTTATGGACGACGATCACATTTATGCTGGTGTTGCCATTACCGTAATTTCAGCGATAGCAGTTGCTGTATGCATCATGGCTTTTTGGCAAACCTGATTGATGACTGATGAGGACCGTAATGATGTATGAAATGAAAACTAAATGAAATATTTGATTACAATGGGTCGATAGCGGATGGTGGCGTATGATGTTGATGAAAGCAACTCAATACTTGGACCACACACTGCACAACGTCGCATCAACGTGCTTCCAGAAATCTAATAAAATATTTGTAGCAGCAAAATTCTTTGTGTTGTTGGTAAATCTAAGACAAAAATTTACATTGCCTGATTTTCATTAAAATTCGTATATGGAAGTTTTCAGACTTTTTCATTAATTTTGAGAAAACCGCTTTTGCCAAATATTTCTGGTCTGTAGTTGTATCTACCGCTCACTTGAATTAGAATTAAGTCAATCTGCAATTGAACAAGCTAGTATTATAAATAGACCCAATGTTGAGAAAACTGCAGTGAGAATTGTTTTGGTATCCTTTTTTAACAGAAAAAAACATTACTCTTCTTCAAACGCTATTGTTTGTTGGCGAAGTTTAAAATGATGACTAGGGTACTGGCTGAGCACTACTTAGGGTTTCCAGCCTCCCGCAAAGTCAAACCTGGGTGTTTCTCCATCGAATGTGCGGACATAAATATTTTATGTATTTTTCACAGGGACAACAACAACTTGGCAAGTTTAATGGGGTATAACACAGCGTGATGTGGATAAATGCTGGGAAGTCAGCAGGATGTTGGATCAACAAAATATTAATCTTTGGGAAAGACTTCTTTTGTCCTGTCCTTTCATTTTTCTCAAAGAAAAACTACGTACATAAAAGTATGGATTAACATTTTAACAATAATATTCACTGGCAAGTGTGTGCATTGAATAATACCAGGACGAAGAAAGTCACTGTTATTTCTTTTATTTTCGCAATGCAAATGCATTTCGTAAATCTTTTTAGCGTTGGTTTTATGCTTTACACACTCTCAGTGGGAGCTAATCTAGAATGATAAAGGCAGGCAAAAGCGGTTTTAGGGATGAGGTGCTGCAAAGCTATCAAATTATCATTGTTGTGTGTACGAACTGCAAAACAGTTAACCCGCATTGTCGTCGTTATTGTTCTCGCCTCTTTTTTTCTCTCAATTGTCGCTTGTCAACCATCCGGTTTCTTATGTTTTACAACAATTTTATTTGCATGTGTCCTCGGCTTGATTTTAGTGTAGCTCCCTTAATGTAAAATGATGAAAAAAGTCGTTCAGTTTTTATCATTAAAAAAACTAAAGGAAGATCAGATATTACTTGTAAGATGTCAACCGTGATTGCTTAAATTGTTCCATATATTTTAAAATACCTAATTACAAATTACAGTTAATGATAGCGTTTGGCAAAGAGTAGATACGTATTTATCTACAATATCTTGTCTGATGTTTACAAACATCTTCAAGTCGTTTTTTAAATTCGTTTGACAAGATACCTCTTTAAAGGAAAATACGATACAACTAGGCATAAATCGGAACAGAATCGATTGGTGAATAGGTAAACTCTTTATAGACATGTACAGTAGAGTAGAACAGCCATTTCATAGTGTTTACTTGCTGATTGTGTTCTTTTCTACGAAACGATTTTTTTGCCACGAGTAAAATTTCCTGGCTCGATATAGAGCTCGTATTCCCGTAATCATTTCCGAAGTAAACTTACTTTTTTATGGAGACGTGCAATCAGAGACTGAAGGTAAAGCACTCACTCTCATTGTCAGCGAAAATAAGAGATGTGTGCCTTATGTGTACAGATAATTCCTTTAAGGAAGCACGAAACGGTAAGGTGAATGAACCGTGATACACGACGTTGAGGAGATGACGATTATGGTAATACTCGGTGGTTTTGCAAAATTGCATCCGCACGACATTTTTATATTAAACTGTGCTCTTCTCATATTATTATTGTCATACATGACGTAAAAAAAACTTGGAGAAAATGTATGCAGTAAACATGGAAAAAAGACGGCCCAGCAGCTTCAGAAGAAAAATTGATAATGGGAGCTGTAAAAGTAAAAAAGATGAAAGTAACTCTAACAATAATGCCATATATTTTTCTGTCTTCCTCTCAATCCACAAGATATCGTGGTAATAGTACAATAAAGAGTAGGCACATTGTTGGTTATACTGAGCATGATTATAGGTAATGTTGTTACGTAAAAATGCATTATACAGTCTAACGTTTGTCACGAATCATTTCTCTTTCAAGTCCCACGCTGGACACAAAACCGTGATCTTCGTTACCTGGCCTTCTAGACCATGATATGATAATACATGAATCGAACGATGCGTGCTTTACACGGCCAAGAATTAAAACTGAACTTCACGAAGTTGGTTGATTGTCATTTTTAAAACTGTTGCCATTACATTGTTTAGACCTTAAGATTGGCACTGGTCCTTGCAAACAATATTGACCATAAATGAAAGATCTATGTTGGCTCCATTTTTCGCAGCTGTGGTAGAACCACGTAACGTAACTAGATTTCTTCGTGTGTTTTGAGTATAATGGCGGTGTGAAAGGAAACGTGAACTTTGAATCTGTGTACAGTGAATAAAGTGAATTAGCACCACAGGTTGATGTGATCATTGTAAGTTGTTAATGAAACTGTGAGGACAAGTTGTTCTAAGCCGGTGCATGTCTTGTTGTAATGAATCCGTGACTTTTTTGACTGGAAAAAGAATAAACTGAGAATGAAAATGATTTCAATGCGATAGATTAATGCTGTACTCTGTACTCCCTAAGTGTTTAGCTATTGTGGGAGGAATAATATGCCACATAAATGTTAGGCGAGGTAAACAAAGTCATGACTTTTTTGGTCCAATATCCTTGAGGAAGTTTGACTGTCTATTTCCAAATACAGTAACTTTATTGTACTTCCCTCTTTTTAGCAAAAAAAACTGCTTTCGTCTCAACTCTTTTATTATTTGCATGATATTTTCAGTGAAAAGTTCAAGGTAAAAATCTCACAATGCCCACATTGGTCTTACGCTGCAACCAAAGGAAGTTCCTTCTAGAAAGGCATCTCTTTACTTATAAGTGCTTTGTTTACACACAGAGACAGAACGAAGTGCAACATAATATTATTAATGTCAGGACACCCCAAGGGAATTTCTTGAAGTATTTAGAAAGGTAAAAGAGGGGAGCAACAGGAAGATCGAAAGGCATAACTAGTTTAAAATTGATAAAATAAATAATACCAGTATACAAAAACAATGCATCAGTTACATAAATCCGTCTTACTTTACACCATCATCATCAGCAACAAGACAGGGTTTGCGCGCAGCGAGAAAAGCAATGCTGTAATCAACCATCTTCCAGCACCACAACGTTGGTAAATGCGCAAGCAAGCACAACACAGAACCTCTAATTTTTATGGGATATCAAACTACTCGTGCAACTTTATGGCTACACTCCCCACTCGTAAATGTTTGGAACACCAACACTCTAGCTACTATTAACCAGCGACATCACCATCACTATCTCTGGTTAATCGTCCTCATCAACTTGGCACATTACATACGATGCAGTAGTAATCTTATTAGGAAAGGAACAGGCGCTTTTTATAGGCATGTATAGTGTGGTTGTTACAGTCTACTTGGTTGGAGTGCCAGCTCAATTGCATATTTTGGTCAACTGGAGAGTTTAAATTTTAGATGAGCCGAGCTTTAAAATGTGATCAGTATAATCATGCCAATTTTATGTGATTATATAATGAAACCTTGCGTTCAGTCAATCTGCATGCTGAGAGCTGAATTGGAGAAAAAGTGTTACGTTTTATAGATGTATGTTTATGCAGTTAGAATAACCCGACCCCGGTTTTGTTTTGATGTGGAGAAATTTCAATGGTTACATTTTAATGCCTGCATCCAGTCAAACAAGCATCAGGTGAGATGATTGTGCAGCTTTACCTAAACCAACCTGAATAGCACAAAAAAGAGCAAGTTCCGGGTTGACTTTTTAATAGTTTCTACATGCCTCCTTGTTTTCACATTAAACACTAGCTTTGGAGTACCAGAAAAAGAGATACTGAAGTTTATGTGTTGGAGAAAAAGAAAAATGCAAAACCTTGATCACATTGATTATTAATGTTGTGGGACCATCTTCCACTTGCTCACTTCAGTCAGCCTTCCACTTTGATATTCACTCGTCTCATCTTTCCACTACAGTATGCATACCTATACAATCACTGAATCTGCCATTTATCCATCCAATTCAACTTGTCCGGGATGACTGGTTTTTTTTGTGTCAAGTTTACCTTTGCCTTGACTTGATGTTATTGTGTTGTTGTGGGGTTACGTCATCCAGTGAACCCCCAATTTTATTATGCCAACTGAATCAGACGAAACCATACAGCTTATCAAACGGCTTCCTAAACCTGCCCGGCATATGAACAAACGCAGCTTGATAATGGATAATGCACAAACAAATACCTTAGCACATGTTGTTAACGAAAAAATACCAACTGGTGGCAGCGGATTTTTTCCTACATTTCCTACGTTAGTCGGATTTTCTTTGAGTCATTAAGCAAAAAGAAGCTCAGGTGCGCAAGCACACATCCCACACAATTCTACTCCTAATAATGATAATGTACAAACACAACTCCGGCAGCAAGCAATACAATCGTGTGGCACAAGTGTCAAGCATTGTGCCTAACCTTCTTCGATTGCTAAAAAGTAACTTGGAGAAACTTGAATGTATACATTTATACCTACTTGCATCTGACTCATTTTCCTATACTATCAGTTCTTGATCATTGGGCCACTTATTAAAAGAGTCAATGTAGGCTGGTAAGGTGAGCATTCTTCTGATACAATATTCCTGTAATTTGCTTTCAAAAGCAGCCTTTTCTAAGTAATATTTTTCCACAAATGTTACTCTTAGTTCGGCTAGTCAACTAATGAAAAATACATATATAACCAACAAAAACAAAAATACTTAATTTACGTAATATATGGCTTTGCTTTGATCGATATTACAATATTCCTGTAATTTGCTTTCAAAAGCAGCCTTTTCTAAGTAATATTTTTTCCACAAATGTTACTCTTAGTTCGGCTAGTCAACTAATGAAAAATACATATATAACCAACAAAAACAAAAATACTTAATTTACGTAATATATGGCTTTGCTTTGAAAAAAACATGTAGATGGGAAGTATTCATTTGCCACAAGCCACATTGATTTGGGGCGCACATTTAAGTAAACATGACGGGAAAAAATCTTTATAAAACGCCTTGCTTTTAACAAATTCTGGTATAACTGGGAAAGTCCATAATGCTCCATATTTTTGCTATAGTTCTTCCACTACGGACCTAGGTTTAACTCCATTTTTTCTGAAGTTTGGAGGTTACATTTTTTAAAACATCATAAAAGTAGATAAATACCTTAATTTGATTTGCTTATATTTGATGATTACAATGTGCCATATTGAAATTATACGAACAGTTAGCGACTCAGCAGTGAATTTCGGAAGGGTTATGTAATACATTTATTTATCATTACAATACCAAATAATCTTCATCGATTCATGTCATACATAGTTTGTATCATTTTTATTTTTATCTTAAAGCTAGTGCAGGTGGTTATTGTAATATAGCTAAGCTGCAAAGGAATATGCATTACTCAAATGCATCAATATTTCAATCGAGTATAATAAAATTGCATAGCAAATCACAAAAACGACTGTCTGGAATACAAATACCTATAATAAGCATTCTAACTGAATAGTAGTTATTCAGTTCTTCCAGTTTCGATAGAATTCAATGGGAATTTTGTGCTATGATACCTTTTTTAGTGTTAACTATGAACAATATTGTGAGTTGTACAGAATAATTGAAACACAATACCTGCACTGGCTGCACGCCTTAACAACTACACATACAATTCTTCTTCACCTTATCTTTATAATCCTAACTTTCAATTTCCTTTCGTAGTATAGACCATACATCTTCAATAGGACTATGTTGTTGTCTGATATTTTACCATTTTGTCTCATCGTAGGCGAAAAAATTGTTCGAAGGCCGTCCTTCCCATCATACTTCTCAAGAAATCACAATTTTTCTTATAAAAATGAAGCCAGAAGAAGAGATCAAGGGGCGAGCTCATTGTAATATTACGTCGTTGCTATCTGCAAACTTGGTGTGTGTCCCACATAGCATCGTTATATATATGTACTTATATTATTGTGATCCCAGATTTATATAGTTTGTAGGCATTAAGTGCGATATGATTGCTCAGCATTTTTTCGTTTATGTGAGGGTTGGATATGTTAATGACGACTTTGATGACGGGGTTGAACAATGCAGGCATTTTTCACTGGTGAAGGTGAAGATAGTGAGATTACGAAGGTATTAATATTTTTGGAGATGTTACTCTTCGACACACACAACAATGCGCATAAATTCGAATTTCTTGTAAAATCCAACTTCTCAGTCATCAAAATGTATTCAAAACAATAGCTTGACACCTTCATGTGAATGTATTTGATGCAAACATTGTTTCAATAAAATTACTGGGCAAATACTGAGGTTGTATTTCTTCGCAACTCACTTTTCTGCTCTGGTTATTTGATCGGCCAAAGTTCAATACAATGTGGTGTTAGTAATTTGTTTGTAATAAATACAATTTTATTGCACAAACAAGGGTTTTCAGGTAAGCAACATTCCACAAATCATGAAACCAAAATCAACGAACACACAAAACATAAACCTATTCGCAAAACTTCAATTATGTAAACTCATGAATAATACTCAACATTTTAGCCAAGTGTCTGCAAGGGAAGATATAATATAAATTTTCATATCCAAATAGTATTTTATTAACTTCATCTCAACGGTAGCAATCTACAATATTTCATTCTGTGAGGTTTATGAAGGCCATTTATATCTTTAACACCTTAACTCAAAGATGGATAATTATGAAAAATAAGGACAAGAGAATGTGCATTGTGATGACATTATTGTTGTTACAAAGAAAAAGCGGTGTAGTCAACAATAAGCTACATAGAAAGTGTAAACTTTGAAGACGTAGAGAAGAGAATAGTTCTCCTTTTAATATATGATGTTTCAGAACCCATTTTAGGATAATTTAAGTAAAATGAATGAAGAAAAACCCGATCTGAAAGAGTGATAATAATGTTGTCTCTTCTCGTCTTTGTCCAACCAAATCAAGCGACGAGTTCTGTAATTATGCATTCAAAAACACGTTAATCTCATTCCTGCTTGACTTCACCTGAAACATCCACTACGTGTGAATTTGACAAAACAAAACTTCCGATGTACATTCTTGTTTCAATATTATCCATTACTTGTCGGAACACTACTACCACAGCGTAATGTGTGTGCATAAATATACCTTACAAGATAAGTAGGGGGATGCGTCAAAGTATGTCTACGCAGACAACGCCAATGTTTCATGATCAAGATGCTTATTCACTCTTAAATGTAAACACCCCAAACGTCGTCGTTCTATGTATGAATGGGTTTTATTTTTTAAATCATTAAATTTAAATTTTATTAGCGAAGCTGACACTACCATTATGCTATGAAACTACGTTCCTACCAAACTAAAGTAATTCATCTTCTGGAGTACCTTAAGAATGACAAGTTATTTATCATAAAAACTTGTCTCTGGGAACTAAATAATATTTTGAAGGAAAAGTAATTAATGTGGGAGTATTAAAACTCTGTTACAAATTTGCCCTACCTTCCGTTTATTTCACTCATTTATTTGAATATTCAGTCTGTCAATAAAATTGTGGTACAATCTAAGAAGCTCATGCCATGCCTTTTTCATTTATTCTATAAGATCTCGAAACATCTTGAGTTTACAATACCGAAGGAGTCCCTCAAGGTATTTGCACAATGAACCATAAAACGGTAATCGAAGGAGCCATAAACACCATCATCAAATATTTTTTTCTGATTCAAATAGCTTTTGGGTAAAAATTATGCAAAGATAAAAAAGTGCGCAAACAGTGAGTTAATGTAGAGATGTCGGCTCGGCACCTCAGTCGGCTTTGAGGTACTACTTGTAAAGGTAAAAAGATATTCAAGAGTTACACCCTAAAAAGTCCGTTTAAGAATTGTGAAAAAATCGCCCAAACCATTTATCACCAGGTTGGAGAAGAAATGAAATGGTAATTTAGCACGAGCGAAAAAAACAAAACACATGTACTCATTCATGTTTCAACGATCGCATGCACATTTTCGGTTAGTCAATACCACTTTACACATAAACTGAGGGTGGCTTGTGAGCGAGATCATCTAATTCGACAATAATTGTAGTTTTATTTACGGTAAAATCAAAACCGATTATATTCTATTTTTTATTTCATTCTTCATTGTGTGTAAAATCCAACTCGAATAGAATACCTTTCGGTGCACGAAAAATATTTTAAAGGCAACCAAGGCAGATAAAATAATGCAATAAAATCAAGTCGCGCGTCAAATGGTTCAGGAGACTCTTGTTTCATTGCAGTTCATTGACTGTTCGTTTTTCATCTTCTTAAAGACTTGCAAACTTCTTTTAAATGAAGTCTATTAATGCTGGGATATATTCATTATTTACTTACAGCGTAACGTAACCTAACGTAATGATAAGCAAGCATTCAAACACTTCAGTACATCTTTTAATTAACTGGTTATTTTATGACTTAGAGTTGTTTGTAAAAACGTTTATAAAAGTTACATTGTAATTTACAATCATGATTGAGACAATGAAACCTTGGCTTTAGTGATGTCGAACAATTCTACTTGTGTATTTTCAATTACCTATGATCACAACACTAATTTGGATGACAGCGACATACAAAAATATCCCCTAAACATTTAAAAACCATCAAAGTTATGGAAATCTCAGTGACATTGTAACATTATGAATGTTGGTGATTAGAGCGGTTCTCAATGACTTTAGTCACAGGTATTGTAGACGGTTATAAAATAAGAGTTTTTAGCCGCTTCAATGTGCATTACATGAACCCTTGTAAAAGGATTACAGAGAAGAGTGCGAGACAAAATTACTACAGTGGCGATTCTTTATAAATCCCTTCTTTTTGTGGAAGATACAAACGAATTTTAAAAACATTTTTGGAATGTACATTTCGGCTACAACATAGAGTCTGCCTGCCGTAATCTAATGCGTAAGTAAGAATTTACGTAATTAAGTGTAGTACATGGAAGGGGGTGTCATTGAACGGTTTTTATTATTATACAGACAATAAATTTGAAAGCCACATTATTTCACACTCTTCTTAATTACATTACTGATATATGTACCTATACACTGCCCAGTCCAATGTTGAAAAATATCATCAACTTTTTGGATCCGTCTTTATTTTCCAAAGTTGAATAATTATCGACTTCGGAGATCAAACTTTATTGTTACTTACTACCAATTGTCGATGCTTGTATTAATTTAGAACTAGAAGCACGTAC
>VYYJ01000738.1:0-45889 GCA_021029165.1 Cyphoderus albinus | reverse complement strand
CACAGGAACTAAAAATGGACTTCGATAAGAATCTATCGTTCCCATCGATATGTATCTGGTCACTGCACCGAAAAATGAAGGGGTTTCCAATCGAGGGAAAGAAGAGAGGTTCTGAAGGCGTGTAGATGGTTCCAGGATATAGAGCTTCCATCATCACGTGCAAAACACAAAACACGCGTTTTAGCTTTATGTAATGTTAACAAAAACAATTTACTCCAAAATTCAGTTAGGAATGTGAATTTGTACCTATTAAAGAGCCAGCTTTGGCATGACCCGATGCTAAAAAAGACGCCAGTGCCAGCGTTCTCCGCTACCGTGCTCTTTCTTCGCTCGATGGAATATCCCAGAATGTTGTGCATAATCTCCTTGTTTCGTTTGGATGTTACCGCAGGACTTGTAAGGTGCTTTGGGTTTGCGTCCTTAGCGGAAATGAGGAAAGCTTCAAATAAGGTAACCAAGATATGAACGAGTTCGTCGTCGGGTATCTGCTTGTCTTCACCTTGGTGCACATGGTAAATTATCATTGAACTAGAGCTAGATGATGATGATAACGATGTAGATGCTCCGGATGTCACTTTCGT
The DNA here is from genome assembly GCA_021029165.1 of Cyphoderus albinus. NCBI lineage: Eukaryota > Metazoa > Arthropoda > Collembola > Entomobryomorpha > Paronellidae > Cyphoderus > Cyphoderus albinus. Next base: position 45,308 of record VYYJ01000738.1, on the reverse strand, counting down.
TTCTTGATAAGCTCTTGATTCCCTGAGAGTGACAACATCACTGGAGTTGGAACACCGACCACCGTAAATCTGGGGAGCTTTTTCCCTCTGTTCTATTTGACTTTTATTATGTGGCTTCAAATTCATCGCCAACCATGGCACAAATCTGAATTTATAATTTTGCCAGAACGCCCTCAATTTTTGACTCATGCCACTTAAATTTTAGGACCAATTTATATTAATTTAACAGACCCCGGATGACATGAAAATATAAATGCTAAATGTTGAGTTTGACATTACAACAAAGTGAGACTTCATGATCATGCAACAGTTGGATTTGCAACATGTGACGAGAATTGATATCTTTGCATGTGTTCATGAATGTTGTGTTATTAGTACCTACCTGTGTTGTAATCACTGAAATATCAACTTATGAGTTGTTAAAGGAAGCAAGCGATGAATCACTCTTGCTGTGACATATTTCAGAAACATTTACACATTTCAGCAATAAAGTCAATTTAATTCCATATTAAATACAAGAATGGTTAAGAAATTATAGTTTTACTTCCAAATTGACAAAATATTAACAGTACATAAATACCATTAATGCCATAACCGTTTCACATAAAATTGCTTAAAGATGAGATGATTGATTAATTAGGCTTGAACACCTGCGTTCTTATCTCCATCAAGAACGAGAGGGGGAGATAATTTATGCGCATGTTATGCATACTAATGAGCTAGACCGGAAGTAGCCGCGAAAGTTTGGTACTTCACATACTACTGATGAGATGATTGATAATACATTGGTTAGTGAATAATTTAAAAACGTTACTTTAATGAAACAGCTTCACTTATCCAATCTTAAACCATTTTTGATTACTCATTATCAGTTTGGACACCGACATCCTTGACGCCATTGTTACCTGTTTGGGCAAGGGGAATGCAAAAGCGCGGTTCAGCTGCCTCTGATTGATTCTCCGGGATCGGACGCCCATTTACTACCATTGCTTCCTGGTCACACATTGTCCGAATGTCGTCACCATTGCTGTAAAAATCTTCCCTGGTATAGCGCGGAGCAGTGCAGCTTTCCCTCCCGGAAGCCAATAATCTGAGCGCGGCCTGATTTCGCCATTGGCGAAATGTCCGTTGATACCAGGTCTTGCAGACCAGGCGAACACTGGAAAGTTCGTCCAAGGACCAGAGGCGGTCGTCGAAAATTCGTCTCATGATTGGTTCCATCAAAACCGGATTTTCGGTGCCTCCAACCACTTGTTGGGGCTGGACGGGTGGGCGCAGAACCGAAGCGTTTGGAGCCATTAATCTGCATTCAAAGTTAATTATAAAATAGTATGAAAAGTACAAAATGATTTTAAGACACAGAAAATAAGTTATTGAAACAAGATTTATTCCAGCTAACATTGAGAAATTTTCCGAAAAAAAAATAATTCGAGATTAATCCACGCGAATCTTATTTATTTTTCAACGTCGAGTAAAAGTGAGAAGTTTTACAAGAAGTTGTTATAGGTATGAGACCCAGAGTGCGAATAAGCGACAATTAAATTTTTGGGGTTTTGTCGGCGAGTTGCTAGAAAACGTCGCAGTTCTTTGACCGTCTTAAATTGCGTCTCAAACATCCAGCAACAGCACCATAGGAAAAGCAATTAAAAATAAAGTGTGGTCGTTAATATCGGGCGATGCGTTATTGTCAATTCTAGTGAATTATGCCTGAACATTTACCTGTGTCAGTTGTGTCACGTACATATAAGATAGAACAATGCGTGCAATAAGCATAATTTGTACATTTGCTTTGCTCTGCTCACTTCACTTCGTTTCATGCTTGAAAGAATAATGGTGGATAGATAAAAACACATTTTATTAGCTCCGACAATTTTTATTGTCGTAACAATTTGCTTTGGAAAATTACCAGAACAAACAAAATGAAAAATGGCTTCCGAATTTCGTGTGAGCTCGTGAAAATATTTTTGGATGGAAGCCATAGGTTGTAGGTAATAAAATGAAATATAAAAATTTTCGTCAAATATAAAATTATGCAAATAGCAATTAGCAGTAAAAATGTTTTCAAAATTAGATATGCTCGATTCCTAAAAAAATAGTATGAAAAAGTCAAGCGCATCATGGACGTCAGAAAGCTATGGTCATACGAACAAACAATTTTATTGGAAATTTTAAATGCACTATTTTTACAACAAAAGGTTATTTGCAAAAAAGGGAAAATGATTTGATGGAAATGGCTGGTTAATGAAACTCCCCAGTTTGTGAATTCGTTTGTTGTTTTCTTATTTTCATAACCCATAAAATATGGATCGTAGTAAATAAATAGTTATTAAAATATGAGGCTTTGAGAGTTTCTTATTTTTGCGATGACCATTTTCTTGAAGATCATTTCATCAGCCAACAGCACATGCTTAGTCATGTCCAACAAGAAAAAAATGTACTTTGAGTTCAAGCAAGTCCACTTTTCTTTCAATCTCAAGCTATTCTTTATTTATCAACTTGTCGGATAATTGACCAGTTTTTACTAGACTACTACTGCACTGATTGTGGACATGAGCATTTATTAATGCACATTCAGTGCAGCCAGGACAAGATGAGACAAGTTGATGAAGGTAAGCTGATTAATAAAAGCAAGGCTGAATTTCTGACTGATGCAACTCCTTGCAAAAATTTCTATCGGTGATTTTAATTGTGCTGCATTTTTTTATGTGGATGATTATTTGTCTTGTGTTTTTTTGCGCAGATAATATTTTTATTTCATTTCATTTCGTTTCATGAATTAAAATATTGACTTGACATTTTTCCAATTGCACTATAAAATTTTTATTTTTCAGCTGGATTTTCCTGTTGACAAGTTATTAATGAGGTTATTAAAAACTGTTTCACTTGCAGAGAAAAAATATTCACAGAAAAAAATGTTAATTTTCCATAATTAATGGCAGGCGACAAGAAATTACATAAAATAATTTGTCTTTGCGGATCACCCTCATTTTTTATTTGATTTAATTTATTGCCAAACGAATCCACTTGACTTGACTTACTCGAAACGTCAAACTTTCTGGAGGCTGGACTCTCTCAACAAAACATGTCATTTGTCACCACCACCATCATGACCATGATCGTCATCCATCCATCATTCATGTGTTATGTGTCTTCGACATATCTTCTGACTTTAAATATTGCAATTTAATTGATGATGAAGAGAAGAAAACAGGGCTTTACATAACATAAAATAAGTTAGGTAACACAGCTTATCCAATGTCGTCAATGAACCTCCATTGCTCTCTCATGTCACTTTCCGGGTCATGTTTATTTCCATATTTACATCGTTTAATCAATGCATTCGTAATCCATTACAACTTGTAAAGTGCCGAAAGTTAAAAGCTTTTACAGTTAACTAAGTTTTACGTTGACAGTCATTAAATGTGCAAATGAATTGAAAATCCATAAAAACGCATACCTAAAATACAATGCTGGTTCATCAATAATATACAAATCAATGCGTAGTTAATTCACTTGTTGTGAATCTATAGTATTTAGACAACAAAAATGGAACGCAGTAAAATCAGTCATAATTTCTTACAAGTTGCAGATTGCAGAGGCAAATAATATTGATCTGATGAAATTTCGGGTCTTCTTGTCAAGTAATTTGAGCTTTGACTTTGCTCCTGCAGGTTTTGATGGTGAATGTAATGTAGGTAACAATCTCTGTGTGTGTAACAAGTGGCAATGATAAGACATTTTTCTGTAGGCCATTGAAACTATGTGTAGCCGTAGCCGATTATGATATGAATATTAAATATGACGATATACGCACTTAGGTACAAAGGTTCCAATATAAATGAAGATGAATTAGAAGCTGCGATGTTGTGCGATTGGGTTACGATGATGTGGTTTAGTATTATCAAGGGCAAAAATTTGTCTTCGGCTCAGCTTACCGTCACCACCATTCACCAAACGGAAAGAGAGAATGCTCCACATGAACTGTGACTATGTATGAGTGGGAGAATGCACAGATAACTTTTATAATGTTGTCAACTGTCAGTTTAAAGTTGTCAATTTGAAAATTGTCATCTCATTTTGTGTCAATTAGGCGGCATCATGACCTGCTTTCCTAGAATCGAGATGACCTTGGCGAAAACATAATTTTGAAATTGTAATTAAAATTGTTATAATAACATAAAGAAAAGAATGAGTTGAGTTGTCTTAGATTTTAAAGTGTCGGTCAGGAGAAGGACGATCTCATGTTGGACGAGATGGTCATTTCATTGCTTTGAGTTGGGGGCTGGTCCAGGTTCCAGCACAAGACTCCAATTGAACAAAATAACTTTGTTGTGCATGACTAAAAATAAAAATAAAATCAGGCGCAAGGTTTGATAAAGATTTCATAACAATCATACATAAATCATAATATCAACAAGAAAAACATTGATTGATTCAAACGCAATTATCTGGGCTTGTGTACACAAGAACTGAGCACGTCATCGTTTGGATTAGTCAACTCAACTCACTCTTGTATGTACCCAAATTCTAGGCCCAAAGCTAACAAATTTTTCATGAGTCAAAATGTCCTTTCCTTGCAACAAGCCTAAAGCAGAAGTTAATAAAAATATGTTCAGTCAGTCACTATTTCATAGAAACTCTCGCAAGAAATCATGGACGCTAAGGATTTTCAGCGAAAACATTTTGCGCACGCAAATTACGATTAAAATGCAGTGCAAGTTTCAAGGTAGTCCCATTTACAGTTCCCGAATCCCAGGCCCGAATTAAAGGTCCTTCTAATTGTGCAACTTCACTGTCTCATTAGTTTTCCATGAATCTTTTTTGACGCAAATCTCTAAGAAAATTATGGGTGTCTTCAATGTCTTCAACAAAGGCTGAATTTTTTGCTGCGCCATTGCATACAAATGGGTTAAATTAATAAATACAAAACAAAAGCAAGCTAACTTTAACAGCGGCGAATGCGAATAAATAAACAAAAATCAATAGTTGTTGGTATAGTAGTCAAAATTTAATTGTTTCATCTTACATTCTATAATTCATTAATTACATATACATATGCATACATTTAAATGCCATCATATTAAAAATTGATAAAGCGTTTTCGTCGGCTTCCTTCCACTCAATCCACTGAAAAACAAGCATATTTCTTGAAAAGTGTCAAGCACGCAGAAAATTCTCGTTTAATCTTCTTCCACAGAGTTTCTTCTTCACTTCGTTCGCACATTGCCCCGGAGATCTGTTTTAAGAAAAAAATAATCAAATTTATCAACTCAATTCTTTACATCATATCTTTAGAAAATTATGTTATGTAGTCACTCCCGGACCGCTTGCCTCTTGCCACTGCACCAGTAGTGCCTCTGCGTCATTTAATCATTTGGGTATAATAACGTAACTGAAAGATTTTTGGGAATAAACCAGTATGGAAATATCAGCAAGAGAATGAGAATGTAACACATATGTAATGTAACGCAAACGCAACCCTTTCGCTATAAACTAATAAGAACTAAACTGGCTTTCCTTTTCTTAATCAATCCAAATGCTCACTTAGATGATATCTAAACTATGAAATGAAGTGAAACGATGAGATTGTATAATAATTCTAGAGCCTTATCAATTCACTCTTCTTCAGGTCATCATGTCTAGTATTGAACTACTGAACTGATACAAATGTAACGTAACGTGGCAAGAAAAATATTCTACATTTTACATATTACATATCTATAGTAACTTTATTGGAAAAGGATTAACTTTACATGATTAAAGTTACAATTTTTTGCTCTTGCTCTTGTTCAGCTTCAGATCCAGATTGAGAGCTGATGGCTGATGATTGACAGTTATCCGCTTCTTGCAGCAAAATGTGAACAGGGCAATGAAATAAAAGGAAAAGACGGAATTCGATCTAGGCTCAGTTGAGATTAAACGCTGCCTGTGTGCTGATTAGTTTTTGGGAAAAAATATTTGTGAACAAAATTGAGAAAGTGAAGCCTTCGATTTTGTGCAGTTTCAAGTTTTCACGAAATGGACGCTGGAACAATTCTGTTGGAGAGCTGTGTGACCGATGAGCACAAGACTAATGGGCTCACCGGAACGACGCCACCGGATACTGTAAATAGCAAAATAGTGAACTCAATTTTATTTTTTGTAGGGTAGATTTTCAATATAATTTTTTCTTTCAGCCGGTTCTCATGAAGGGCGGAAATTACATCCGCACTGGAAGGGACTCGAACAAAAGCACTGCCGTGATTTTCTCTCTGAAGGAGGAAGTGGGCGCCTTGGCCAAGGCCCTGCAAATTTTTCAGCAGAAAGGGTGCAATCTGCTGCACATTGAGTCCCGATCTTCTCAGCGTGCCCCTGGAGAATATGAGTTCATCGTGGAGTGCGACACGACCGCTGGAAATGTGTCCGAGGCTATGGACACACTGAGGGACTCTTGCAACTACATGAAAATCATTTCCCGCAACTACAAAGATAACCAAGGTTTGTTTAAAAAAAAGAAACTCCCATATTTTCACAAATTACCACATTTGAGTGTAATCAATTACATTTACATTAATTTCGCGACATTCAGACGTTACACCTTGGTTTCCCCGAAGAATCCGGGATTTGGACCGTTTCGCCAACCAAATCCTATCCTATGGCTCCGAGCTCGAATCTGACCATCCTGGTTTCACTGACCCACAATACAGAGGAAGGAGGAAGCAGCTCGCTGACATCGCTTTCTATTACAAACAGTAAGTTCATTCTAACCTGCCTTATCTTAAAACGAGCGTGATAATGAGAAGCAGTTAATAACTGACGGAGCTTAGTCTTAATTATTATCAATTTATTATTTTTGGTAAAGAGGTCATACAAAAACAAATTACTCTTACAAAGCTCCTTGTGAGAATATTTTTCTTGCTTATCAAATATCACTATCATGAACATAAATCACGAGAGTGAAAAAACCTCACTGCATTGACTTAACGGTGACACATTTTGAGGAAACGTCACACCATGAAGATACTATCTGCCATCAAATGTCAATTTTATACTTGACTTACTTAGTTTAAATTGTGCAATACATCATCTTATCATGGTGATCTGATCTCATCCGGGTTATCGAAAATTTGATGACTTATCAAAATTGTTTGTTTGTTGGGTAGTGGTCAGCCCATCCCACGGATTGATTACACCCCAACGGAGATAGAAACTTGGGGCAAGGTATTCCGTCAGTTGACCGAATTGTACCCCACTCACGCTTGCAAGGAACACAACCACATCTTCCCGTTGCTAATCGAGAACTGTGGTTATCGGGAAGATAACATTCCTCAGTTGCAGGATGTCTCCGAGTTCCTTCAGGGTAAGAAAAACAGATTTAAAAATTATACTAACTGGATAATTAATTATTTAACCAAGTTCTTTCAACTTTCACTCTTATTTTTTGGTTCACTTTAAAATGTCTTTTAAACATATTTTTTGCTTATACTACACAAAAATATGCATATCGATAAATTGACACATATACATTTACTTTCATACTTAATTATTAGTTAGGCGTATTATGTTATATTATCGAATCATTTTCCTGACATGTGTTCAAGCCTGAAGTCAAATGTCGCCCAACAATCTCTACCTTTAACTTTTGGTAGGTTATATAGAATCGGAACACTTTGAGTGACATTCGATGAGTAATACATAACATGTTCACATAATCAAACATTAATTATATAATAATAGAATTGCATTCGCTTTAAAGCATTTAGTTAATTAATGAGCTACGAAAGAGCCTACGTGCTGAGTATCAATGAAAAATATCTTGTTATTTCTTGAGCGGCGACAGGACACAGAGCCTGACTGACACTTTCAGATAACTTTGCCAAGTTTATCAAAACATAAAAATAACAATTTAGGCAACTCATGAAATTTTCATGTAACATGCAACAATTTAAAGTCTAAAAAAAGTGAAAGAAGGAATCTGAGAGAAAATATTGCGTGTGTGCACTTTAAAGAAAAATGTTCCCTTTGCAACTCCAATTATTCACACTTTAATGTCGATAATTTGTTTAGACTGCACTGGCTTCACCCTGCGACCTGTCACTGGACTACTCTCATCGCGCGATTTTCTGGCAGGATTGGCGTTCCGCGTGTTTCACTCCACCCAATACATTCGCCATCACAGTTGCCCCTACTACACCCCAGAACCGTAAGCCTTTCAACGCATTCTCATTTGTTAAGCAAAATAAGGCCAGTTAAATGCGTATTCAGCATGAAGCCTGCATCGTTTATTTTAGTAGATGCGTATTTTTGTTATTGATGGCAAACTGTTTTGATGTTTTCCAGAGACGTATGTCATGAGCTGTTGGGCCACGTGCCTCTGTTTGCCGACCCAGGCTTTGCGCAGTTCTCTCAAGAAATTGGGCTGGCGTCACTCGGCGCTCCAGACGAAGATATCAAGAAGCTTGCCACTGTGAGTTATTTAAGGCGCATTTATTTTCAATGCAATTGAATTAAATACTTACGTATGAAATTACAACCATTTTTTAACATTTTACAGTGCTACTGGTTCACTGTTGAGTACGGACTTTGTCGCCAAGACGGTCAAGTTAAGGCCTATGGAGCAGGTCTGCTGAGTTCCTACGGTGAACTCGAATATTGCCTCACTGACAAGCCCGAGCTGAGAAATTTCGACCCTGAAAAGACTGGCGTTCAGGAATATCCCATTACAGAATACCAACCCCTTTACTATGTCGCCGAGAGTTTTGACGATGCGAAGGAAAAGTTAATGTGAGTTATTGTCGGCTAAAAAGTTTTTATTTATGCTATGCTCATAAAATGGTAGCATTTTAATTTTTTCATATTTTAATTTCTCGTGTTGCAGGAAATACGCAGAGACAATTCCACGTCCCTTCGCCGTCCGCTACAATCCTTACACCAGCAGCGTGGAGATCCTCGACCGAAAACCACAGCTTGATAACCTTTTGACAGACATTAAACAGGATATGAACAGGTTACAAGAAGCAATGACCAAGATCGCGTTTGGGCTTCCTGATGTTTGAGAAAGATGAAATAAAAAAGTGCAAAGCTATAAAAAATACATAATAAGCAATTAAATAATACTATAAAATCGCATTAATTAGAACGTAAATCATAATTCGTACTTAATTATTATCTACCTAATTAAATACTTCATTTGTTAGCCTCTTTAATACTCTAGTGCGTAGACGGGAAGAAACTGAAATTGTACAATTTACTCATTTATGATATGTTGGTACATAATCATTTTCAGGGGGGTGTGACATTACGCTGCTAGTTATCTTTAATTAGATACTAACTTCTACATTATGTACAGTTTTTATAGAAATTTACCTAGCAAATCAAATTGTTTAGTGTTTTGTCAAGGTGAATAATTAATTTTTAGTTACATTTATTATCATCAATCATCCCATATGTAACTCTGCTTGTTGTATCGTGCTCTTTCTACTCTCTAACTTAAGTGTAACGAACTCACCCGAAAAATAAACTTTTCCATTCCTGAATTTCAATGAACTGTTAATGTTTCAGTGTTTGCGGTCATTTTATTTTGTATTGTTTTCAAGATATTCGACCTTTAATTGTGTCATATCAGGCATTGTTATGTGAGAGTGTATTGGTCTTAATTGTATTGAACAAGTGAAATCGATCTTGACAAACTTTTTATAATCCATTCATTTTCCCCATAAAATATCTGCGTCTCATTGTCCCGTTAGGAGATGAATTACGAAATCATTCAATTCTCCTCTGAAGACAATGTCATTGAGAGAAAATTTTATTGATCAATAGCCCATTCAATTCACACTTTTCATTCTGTCTTGAGGAAACAAGAGCATATTATTTTCGGATCTGAACAGTCTGGTGAATTTAACACAGCGTTTTGCTCCTTTGAGTCTAAATCACTTAGAAGGTTATTATAACTGGAACCCCAATTTTCTCACAATTTCAAAATGTTGAGAAGCGACAATTACGAAAATCTACATCAACCCGAGGCGGTAATTTAATTTTAATCTACCTACACAACCGTAATCACCTTTGAGGTAAGATTGAGTCATTAAAATAACTGCGTCCATTTTATAGGTCTGTATCGAAAGGACTCGAACACGCATTTTCATGGAGAAGTTTTATATTGCCTCCTATATTGGGATGTTCGCAATAGTAAGGAAACAGTTTTGTTAACTTAATTGCAGTTATCGTGATGACAATAACAAAAAAGTTTTGAATCTGTCACTGGTATCAGAGCTGGTTTTATTAAAATCTCTGCTTTTGGCATTTTCAGGTATTTCCTCTACTGAGACTGTGTTTCTTTGTAGGATTTACAGTTCATGTCGTCTACTGCTTTCACTCTTACAAAGTGGAAAACCGGACCGTGGAGCTCACTATGTTTAGATTCAGACCGGTCACGGTCGCGCATGAGACTTTTATCCACATATTGTCAATCATAACTCTTGGAATTTTGGTGTATTACGTCCTCATCGGAATAATGTCGATTTGGAAAATCGGGCGATTTATTAAACGAAATCGCTCAACAATTGTAAGTGTAGTTGAATTTAAGTTGTCGCAATTGGAATCCGATAAGAATTCTAAATGATTCCTTATTTTTCTCATATTTGTTCCAGTGTTTCAACGGCCGAATGAAAATGCCCTGTGTCCTCTATGCAAGTTCGGCTTTAGCAGTTTATTTACTGCTTGCGGTAATCTTAAGTGACGACACTATCGCGAGGCTTATCACATTTTCTCTTACCACGTTCATCGCAGGGATGTTCGAGTTTGCCAGCTACGTATTTCTGAAACGCCTCCTAAGGCTGTGTCGTGGTACTCCTGCGCTTCCACCGGTATCTCCATTGCCATCAATTCTGAGAAGGAATCCTGGGGCCACCGTTGTGGATGTGGAAGTTGGCGCGGAAGCAGAGAATTATAATAACAATAATAACGAACCTCGCCCAAACGGTTTGGACAACGATGGGCGAGAGAGCAACAAGAACCTGAACACGGAGAATCAAGCATCATGGTTGAAGGAAGCGGCTAAACGTGTTAAAAGGGTGAGATTTGCTTGCGACTCGGAGACAAAAGGTTCATCAAAACGTAACCGTAAATAATAAAATAATGTGGTAATTTATTCATTGTATACATTTTAAAATAACTATCAACAAAATAAATTATATTATATTAATATTATTACATTTATGAAGTAAAATAAAATTCACGCAAGAATCATGCGACTACCTTAAATTTAATCAAGACTTAACGTTTTGAACTGAAATGATTCATTTTCGTCTTATATCGTTGTAAGATTCGTAAGATTGTGGATGAGTAAAGAAATCACCCCAAGACGTAACAGTAACATAAAAACTAGAAAGGTACAAAAATTGCATAGTAGTATACAAAAAGGACAAGTTGTAATTGAAGATTAGTAACAGCAACAGCATAACATAACAAAAATATTTTGGTTTGTTTCTTTGTAGGTAAGAGAATTTGTAAATAGCAGTCATATTTAATCATTGATAAAACTCCGTTGAGTTTTCATTCTTTGTAAAGTAGTAATTACAATTAAAGTATACCGTTGACAAGAGGAAATTGGTGAAGCATTGTAATCAATGTGCCGAGGATTGCACCCAGCGACAGAATTGTAGACTGGGCCAGAGTTCCTCCCGTGTTGCAAAGGTCACCCTGGCAGACACAGACAAGGGTCACTTTGTTTCGAATGGTGACCTCTGCACAGCGCTCCTCGCCATCAGGAGGTGACCTTGGAAGACACGCCCTTTCAGTGGCCATGCCAAAGTCTATTAAAAATATTTTACACTTAAGCATGATAATTTACTTCATATGTACATAGATAATTGTTAGTTAACGGTAACGAACCGTCTTCTGGTCCTCGTATGCCTTCCATTTGCTTCCTGCACCATCCCGATGGACAGGAGATTGTCGTCACAGGTTTCCCCGGAAGTTGCTGGATGGATGTGGAATTGTTGGCGAAGGGATCCTTGCAATCTCCCAAGTCGCCCCGAGACCGACATGTGTAACATCTCGTGGCGAGTTTCCCTAATTCCATAAATAGATGACTTTAAGAAAATATTTTTTTCAGCTACAATTTCATTTCAGTCAGATTTAAACATTTTTTACCTGAGACTGCAGCAATCAAATAAAGTATCACAGTACTACTGATAGTGACTCGATGGAACATTTTTCTTTCTTTGTAAAGCAGAGAATTTTCAATTGACTTGATTTTATCTTAATTTAGCGGAAGCCTATTCGCCGAAAAGTGACAAACAAAAGCAGTACCACCATAAAACAATCACATCACTGATCGATTACACTTACATCCAAGATTTTGAGATTCTCACAAGATTCCCATTTTCCACTTTTGCGTCAGTGTCTGTGTAAATACGAATCTGTTCTCTACACGTTCGAAATTCCTAATCATTATTTTTGCACAGATTTAAATATACACAGGGACACACTGCGGCGAAACGACATGTCATAATAAAATATACTCACCGAACTGAATTTATGTTCGGCTTCCCTGTAGAAGACAACCGTTTTACCAGAAGTGGCACATCTTTAAAAACTTACAAACTCCTTTGTCATGTCAGTTAATTTTACCTCCAATAATTATGCATGCGTAACGCAATGCGTAGCCAGTCAAGTCGCTCGAAACTTTTATTTCGCTTGCTACAAACAAACTAAACAACATCCACCCACACAAAAACACTTTTTATGAAGTTCTGTCCTTCCGTCCTGCATTCTCAAATCTAACACTTTATGATTATTGCAAACGCCACTCACACAAAATTCACAATTGGCACGATTGACACAGAATTGAAACCAGCTAAACAAATAAATGCAGACACCATTTGAATTTGCAACATGAGTTGAAACCACAATAGAACGACTTAAATTTGTCGAAATGGAAGGACGTCAATGAAATAGAATAAAATATTTCTAGTAGGCCAAGAAGAGTCTAAAAATGAAATAAATGATAAGAAAAATGAGAAACTTCAAAAACTGAGCTGAGATTAGATAGGTTACAAAGCAAATAATATCAGTGAATACAGACAGAAAATTGCAAAGGAAAAGTGTTTCTTACGCGTCAATCTTAATAATAATAATAAAGAAAAGCTAAAATAAAACAATTTTTATAAAAAACGGATGCGCTACTGCCAACAATGCAATTTCAAACAGAACTGACAGATAGAAATTTAACATTGCTGTTGTATGCAATGCAGCAGTTATTGCATTAACAATTTTTCAGTGCGCTCTGCTCTTGCTTATCATCATCGACTTGAAAACCGCGTAGAGAGGCAATGTATTGAAATAATGAGAAACTAAGTAAAAAGTGACGCCTCATATAATTATATTATTATTTATACTACAGAAAAATACATGTCTATTATTGCCTACGGCCTATAGGCACTGCAATATACAGCTACATTACTTACACGACTTACGTATATACATATGTAGGTACTTACGTTTCTCATTCCTAAAGGTCTATATTTTTCGAAAACTTCTTGGTAACAATAAATAAGAGGAGTAATCATGATGATAACAACGAAAAGATAACGAGTTGCGTTGCGTTTCGTTGTTGCGGCTTCGCCTGCATGCACTTGACTCTATGAGATTTCATTCTCATGAATTCATGATGCTTGCTGCAGTTGATGAATGAAAGTGAGATTTTTTAATTTCAGCTTCATCGCCCCTTTGTTGGCTTGATGGTGATTTTGAAAAGTGGAGATTGAAGATCATGCGAAAACAGAAGGAGGCGAAGTGGAGGAAATGACTAAATGACTAAATAATTGTGAGGCTATATTCTACGTCCATTTATCTAGAAAATTTTGTGTGCAGAAAAATTGCGAGCCTTGCCTGCGACTGTGATCGTTGTAAAGATTTATTGCTGTCAGGTAGAGTCACGAGAGTGAGCACATTTTCATTTTCACTGTTGACTGAGCAGAAAATCTGCAGACTGACACACAAGATAGGCAACTATTAAAGTAAAAGACTCTACTATTTCGATTTTATGATGAGTGAGTAACAGTGAGGGGGCGGGGGAGGCGAGACGAGGGGAGGAGGTGCGATGTGGATGTGAGTAACGTATGTGAGACTGATTCCCATTTTTAGCGTTTTCTTTTCAGTCTTTTTCATGATTATGCACCATTAAAATGTTCGTTAGTGAAGATAGATGATCGAGTCGAGACGTTTCCCCTGTTGTGTTATGAATGAAGTGAAGTTAACGCTAACCTACTGACTGCCTGATTGACTGCCTCGAACTTTAGCTTAACCATTAACGTTAACACTCCTCAGGTTAGATGCACAGGTAATGATGTACATCTGAAATGTGATGTGAGTGTTAGGGGTGAGCACGCAAATTTTCTCTGTTGAATACTGTAGAAAATTGAAAATGCGTGTGCATGTAATAATAATAAAATACAATATCGAGGGAGCTCTGCTTTCTGTTCCCCTTTAACTAGTAACGTTAATTGCATTGTTGATTGATATGATGATGAGCCGAAGACGACTGAGGAAAACGAAGGATTTCTTCTTTTCGTTGTTGAGCTAGAGCCAGAGCTACAGATTTCAAGATAATGCTGCTGCTACTGCTCATTCAAGAATGATGATGGTTATATTTATTAATGGTGAAGAGGTAATTATTATTTTTTGTTTATTAGAATTCTGCAAAAAACGGCTTTTCAGAATGAAGAATGATGAAAGTAGTTGTGTAGCATAAGGCATTTAATTTCAGCTGTCCAATCATTTCATTTGATTTACCTGGTTATGATAATATGATTTAAATATAAATAAAAACGATAATTATATATTATGTTGAGGCATTTGATTTTCAAGTTTTTTCTTCAGGTAGACTGGCTCTTTAATATTTATTAGTTTGTTAAAGATTCAGGAATCACATGAATCATGATTAGGTATAATAAAGAAAACTTTAGTCTGGTAAGGGTAGGACCATTACTGTTACATTCTATTTAACAGTAACAGTAACTGTACTGCTGGCAGTAACAACTGTGTTATAGCCCGATAAAACTAAACCTATCTCGACACGGTGGTGTCATGTCGGTTATCTTGCTATAAACGGAGATTGTTGAGGCAGGTCAAAGATTACCCAATATTATGAGTGTGTTTAATTATGAAGAATAACTGTAACTGTAAATGTTGAACGTTGCGCCTTTCTTAATAATACAATATAATGTAATGTAATATGTAATAATGTAACGAAATGATAAGCCTTTTTACATGCTACATTAATAATTATGTACTTGGGAAGCGGTAGCACAGTTGTCTGGTTAAATACCCGAATAACATAGGAATGGTACACACAACACCTAAATGTCCAACTAAAACTAAAATAGGCAGTATATCGTACCCCCAATTCTCAACCATTCGATTCCATTTCGTCCCTTTTCTTCTGACCTATCCTACCAAATTCTAACGAATCAACTAGCAGGCAGATTCGTTTGCCTGCAGCAAATTTGAATTTGCCCTTGCAGCATTTTATGACCATACAATATGAATAGGACCTGAGCCAATGCAGGAGTTAAATCTGTTGAATGCGAAGGTTGGCGTCATTGGCGTCAATAAAGGTTGGCGAAGGTTGGCGTCAATAAACTCCTTGCACACATCACATTTTCATGGTTGTCGGTTGTCCTTATTTTTTAAAGTCAGTTTGATGCCAAATTATGGTGGCTGAAAGTTGACTTCCAAATTTCAGGGATTAAAAGGACAATTAATTGTATACAAATGTCGGATGACCTGATTTAAAAAAATACTGTCATTAAATGACGGTACACACCCCCGGATTGACCAATTACACCCCATGATATTACTTACGAATCACAATGGTAATCAACCAATTATTGGAAATTGGAGCTACATACCTTAATTCATCCACTATGATTCTTTGAATTATAGCCTACATTGCGATTGCACCCTTTTGTAAAACCTGCAGGACTTTTTCCCATATTATGATTATTGTTGTGTATTAAAAAAGATGACAAAACAAAGTAAAAGTAAGCGTCTAAATGACGGTTAGATATAAGTTTAGTAATTTTGGAAATATAAATGCACTTAACTTTATTTGCATTGAAAAGAGAATGATTCATATAAAAGCAAATCCACAAAAGTGACTTTTTTGTGACGCCGTTATAAATTCATACAAAAATATCTCTAATTTTATACAACAATTTTATCACGTTATTTTTGTACTACTTTTCAATACAAATGGAAAAAAATAAATTATAGAATGAATAGCCCGTAACATTGCACTCATAATGGTTGAAGTTTAAAGAAAATCATTAACCGGTGGTAAAGAACAAGGAACAGTCGGGTAATCACTTCGAGAGAAAAACACAAAAGAAGACATTTACCCATAAATATTCAAAAACAAAAGTCCTTCATTTCAGACGGTGACAATCCCAGAGTAAGAATATCATCGTCGTCAATATCGTCATTGTGAAAGTCGGAAGTGTCTGCGATGTCATTGTGATGTCCGTTCTTTTCCCTTTTCAGAAACACCGAAGGTACTGATGAAGAAGAGGAAGACGTCAACGAAGAGACTGAAGATTGAGACTTGTTGCTGCAATCTGAGCCAGAAATGGAACGATCGCCTGAAAGAGAAAACAAATGGGCATTTATTTCCACGTTTAGAAAGAATAAAGTGTTGGAGTAAGGATGTTTAATTTTCAAGTGCTCACTCACCCGGGCTTTTCGCCTTAATAGCCAGAGACATTTTGATTTTGACACTCTTTTCACTGGAACTGGACCCCGTTGAAATACTGGTTCCATTTCCACTGTCAAGAAGGGGGGAAAGCGGCGCCTTGAATTCGTGATCCGAGTCGGAGTTATCATTTTGCTGATAGGAAAAGTATGAAAACTTGGAGCGTCGTATTCGTTTCCCATGACCAGTTTTGCTACGTTTCTCGCCACCATGTCCATTACTTCTGCGAATAAGTTCCGTCCTCCTGTTAGTGGTGGATTTGGAACTGGAACTGGAGCCGACACCGGTCTCATTTCTGTCCTTTTCTTTCTCTCGTACGCTTCTCCTGGAAACCGTGGAGGGGGCCGTGACCAACCTACGGGTGTCTGGTTTAATATCCTCTTCAATCGTATCTCTGCAGGAGTGGGAGTCATACCGTGGCTTTGACCTTGAACTGCCGTGGTGACTGTGACTTGGGTGTCTCTTATAGCCAGAACGATCTCTCGAGTCAGATTTTTCCCGGTTGCTGTTCAAGCAGAATTTGAAATGATCTTCGATTAAAACTGGCTTCTGAAGCATGTCATCGTTATTCTCATTCTTGCAGCCGTTGAATAACACCAAGGTTCTTCTCTTAAAAGGGATTTTGAAATTTGTCAGATTGCCAAGCGTGTAGGAACTGGGTAAGTTGAGTTGGGTGAAAAGTTCGCGATAGGTTTCATTCTGCTCCTTGAGTTTCTCTCGAACCAAAGCTCGAGTCAAGCCCTGATTTGGGGAAATAAAAGCAGGCTTTCCCATTTTTCATGGGGTAAGTTAGGACTCTGCCAAATCTTATAAATGGCAAACAAAACTGAATATCTCAGAGACTCCTCTCTTGATAAAAAATGACAGCTTTCGGTTTCGGAAACAATCCAGGTCTCGAAACAGCAAATAAATTACTAATTAAGCATAAGATACATAACAACTGCCAATTGCCAAAGTCGTCAAGAAAGGTATGACTTGGATTGTCCCTGAATTGCCACGTTTTATAACCTTCGACTGCGTAAATATTTATTCATCCTACTGCTACAAAATCCCGATTTATTCCAGTGCTACCTAAGAAGAACCTTTGAAGCAATAGTTACTTAAATGTAATTGCTCGCTTACCTGCTCGTGGATCTTTTCCTTGGACGTGACATTTCTTTCTTGTCGCTTTCTCTCATCACGGGAATTCTACCAAGTTTTTGTTTGTTCCTTCACTTCCTTCCAATAACTTACAACTTTCAATCCTCACATACTTAACAAGAATTAAACAAAACCATGACTAGAAAAATTTACATCGTCATCAACACAAAGAACAAATGGGTCAAAGTTCAAAGTTGAAATTTGAATTGTACAACTCAAAGGGAACTCAACTCAAAAAACGAAAACGTTGTGTTATGTGCATGTGTGTAACTCATCCATTTCAGGGTTCATGCTCAACTCCTTTTATGCAGATTAGTTAAAAGGTAATACAACTTTACATATGGTTTCACAAGTTCACACAGCTAGCTGGGTCAAATTAAAATATTGTCCGCTTATCAATCAAAATACGTTTTTTTGTTTCCACTTTTGCCTTTATTCATACATAAAGAAAATGCGTTTTTGCTTTTTAGGAAATGCTCATCTCGAATGACTCGAATCACTTTGATCATAGTCACTCACTCACGGCCATGGATGAGTCTCATGATGCAACTGCGAGTGAAATGACAGGTGAAACAAGCAGATGATTTTGCTTGTTGCTTGCTCTTCTTCTTCTAGTTTGTTTTCTTCGCGTGAAACTTAATAGTTTCCCAATAAAATCTACGTAATTTGGGTCTAATTAATTTGCACAGTAATTGATACACGGCTTGAGTGAAGAAGGCCACATAAAACTTAATTAGCCATTACTTGGAAGTCTCGTTATCATTTATAGTTGTTTATAATTGTTTTAAGCTTAATTGCCAAAACAAAGGTTTAATGAAGATATTTTGTGAATGAAATACACAATGAGATTTCGGGATAGAGTGGAGAAACTAAGAAATGAGAGTATTTTGAAGTTGAGCAATAGGATATTTAATTAATTAAGTGTCATTTAATTCTCTGTGTGTGTGAGAAGAAGCGAGATGGACGACACCTTGGGCGAGTTCAGTTTCTCCAGTGGAAGCAATGTGAGCAGTGCTGAAGCCAGTGATAACTTTGTGAATAACGGAGGTGGTGGAGGGAATGTTAATGTGGGTTGTTTTGCAGGCTGCGACGCAGATGGAGATCACTTCCGCCCCTATTTTATCTCCATTCAGAAAATGGTGCTTTACGAGACTAGAAATGTAAGAAAGACGAAAGGAAACAGTTAACTACTAAACCAAGGCTATAGCTAATTAAGTTAATTATATCACATTATAATCACATCGTTAAACTTTATTAACATTTTTTTAGCGTTTCTATCTAGTCGGTTCAAATCAGACAGAGACAAAATTTCGTATTCTGAAGATCGACCGAATGGAGTCAAAGGAACTGCTTTTGGTGGAGGACCAGGCTCGTTACACCCAGAAGGAAATGAAGGAGCTTTTGTCCACAATCGCCTGTGTCAACAGACCGAAAAATCCTGCAGGTCTGGTGAGAACAGTCTCTGCCTTTGGAATCTTTGGGTTTGTCCGTTTCCTCGAGGGTTACTACATCGTGCTTATCACCAAGAGAAGGAAAGTCGCCACGATTGGGTTCCACTCGGTGTACAAAATCGAAGACACTGCCTGTATTTACATTCCTTGTGACGGACCTTCCAAAAATCCAGATGAGATGAGGTACCTCAAGTTATTCCAGAGCATTGACTTGTCCAGTAATTTTTACTTTACGTAAGTTATGATAATAAATAAAACTATAGACAGATAATTGCAAAGCAAATTTAGTTTGATTTAACTGATTGATTTAATTTTTCGATTTTTAGCTACAGCTACGACCTAACGAACAGTTTCCAGTACAATCTATCTCCACACAAAAGAGTAGTTCCAACTATGAAAATGACAAACCCTGATTTTATGTAAGTAGAATTGAAGATGTCAATAGCAGATTTAATTTGTATGTACAAAATTCAATTGTAAATGACATGTCCAATTTTTGTTTGTAGTGCTGGCCATGCCGCGTCTAACTACGTAAACCGAAAATTTGTGTGGAACAACAAACTGCTGGAACCAATGGAGGGTAGCCTTCATCCCGACTGGATTTTGTACGTGACCCACGGTTTCATCGGCCAGTCAAATGTGTGCGTGCACGGGAAGCCGATTTACCTTACCTTAATCGCTCGGAGGTCAGCTCGTTATGCTGGGACACGTTTTCTAAAGCGTGGTGCTAACTTCGAGGGCAATGTGGCCAACGAGGTGGAGACCGAGCAGATTGTCTTTGACTCGAGTGTGTCCTGTTTCAAGAGGGGAAAGTTTACCAGCTTTGTGCAGATGCGTGGCTCGATTCCTGCACACTGGAGTCAGGACATTGCCAAGATTGCAAAACCGCCCATTGGAATCGACTTGTCGGATCCATACGCAGAGACTTCCGGGAAGCACTTTGGCGACCTGCTGTGGCGCTTTGGAAGTCCGATTGTTGTCGTCAACCTGGTGAAGAAGAGGGAGAAAAAGAAACACGAGAGCATTCTCACTGAAGAGTACACCGCGGCAATTAAAACTCTGAATCAGTTCCTACCGCCAAAGCATAGAATCATTTATGTCGGATTTGACATGGCCAGAACCAACAAAACGTATGTGAATGCTTATCAATTAAACAAAAATACTTTTTTTAATCTTGTAGGTAGTCTATTTTTAATTGTACAGGAAGGAGAAAAATGTGATGTCAAAACTGGCGGGGATTTCCGAAGAAGTGTTTCGGAAGACGGGTTTCTTCATGAATTTCCCTGAAGTGGAAGGTTCCAACAAAGACAAGAGATTGGAAGGCTTTGGAAAGAAACAAACGGGTCTTATCAGAATCAATTGCGTCGACTGCCTAGATAGAACGAACACGGCGCAGTTTGCACTTGGAAAATGCGCTTTGGCGCATCAACTCCGTGCCCTCGGATTACTCAGTTCGCAAAGTGAGCTGGAGTTTGAGTCGGATGTGATCAGGATGCTGGAGGAGTTGTACGAGGATCACGGTGATACCCTCGCACTCCAGTATGGAGGTTCGCAGCTGGTACACAGGATCAACACTTATCGGAAGACAGCGCCTTGGACATCCCAGGGCAATGATATCATGCAGACACTGTCTCGCTATTTTTCAAACACCTTCTCCGATGCCGATAAGCAAAACGCCATAAATCTTTTCCTGGGAATGTTCGAACCTCTGAAAGAGCCGTTTCCGCTGTGGACTTTGGAATCTGACCAGCACCTCCATCTGATGCTCCAACTGCGCTTCACGGAACCGTACAAAGGTCTCAAGACCTTGACCGAGTGGTATCCAGATGAAGTCTTGGCAGCCCTGCCTTACGCAGCGCACGAGCTCCACAAAACTTGCAAACTGTTACCATGTGAGGACTGGGATGACATTGACGCCTACGCTGATTACTACCGCCCGCGTCAGTTTATTCCCCTATGTGACCTGTCTGCCTTCAAGGTCAGCCACTCGGTGAGAGACTTCATGCCCAACTTCACCACCGATTTTTCTCCCTTCGTAGTTAGAATCCGACCTGGGAAACGCCAGGAGGAGATCATTGGGAAGAAGGCGGCGGCGAAGGTTGCCTCTCACAAGAATCCCTCCATTATGGGACTTAGTTCCACTGGAAGTGCAAACTCGGACAGTGGCTCAGATACGGACTACTCCAGTAGTGAAGAGATGAGTTCGAGTATGGCCAGTTCCAGTGCAAGTGCCTTCGCATCAGGCTACCGATGCGGGACCAACGGAGAGCTCTGCTTTTCCAACTTTTTTACCTCCATGAAGCACTCTTACGGGGTTGAGTTGAAGAGTCCCCGCAAATCAGATGTGATGCTTTACAAGAGATTCGTCAATTTCCAGCAGCAGCTCCCTATTGACGCCAGACTATCCCCACTCTCAGCGAAAATCGTCCAGTCTTCCGTCATTCCGTTGAGTGCCTTTTCAAAGGATACCTCTTTTAGCGTGACGCCTCCAACCGTATCTCGTGTAAGTAATTGAACTTTTAATGATATATAGTTTTAATGAATATTAATTCTAACTAAAAAGGATTTCATTTTATTTTATTTATTTTATTCCCAGGTTTCTCGTGATATTTATAAAAATTACGTCAGTCGCGGTGTCGATGGCGCTTCTAGTCCTTCCGCGAGAGACATGAAAACTTACAGAGGCTACGTAGAAAAATCAGGAAATCCGCATCTATTGAAAACTTCTTCCAGCAGTACCAGCTGCATTCAAAGGTTGAATTTTAAAGTATAAAAACTTTAAATTGCCAACCAACCATACCTAATTAAATACAGTATAGTTAAATTAATTTAACCACTACCGACCAAGAGATTACGGTAAAGTAAACCGTTGCATAATATGTACCTACCTCATTTTAAATTCTAGATAACTAAATTGTTTTGTTTCGTTTGCAACAAAGAAATATTTTATTAGAATGAAAACAGAAATAAATTTTAACCTGCCCACAAAAACTTAAAAAATACCCACAACAACTTTTTGTTATTTATTTCATTACATTACATTTTAAACACAATGCATAAAAAATTAAATGAACATCTACCCACAAAACTTGAAAAATATGAATAATATTTTAAAGCTAGTAGTTTTAAATTTGAATATATTCCTTAAAACAACGTTTAATCAGTTTTGTATTGTAAATAACGACTGACGATACGATGTCTATTATAGTTAAAGTACTGGTAGTATTGATAAGCATCATTATCATCTTGCTCGATAACACAGGTGCAGTAATACTTATTCGGTGGCACGCTGCTATTTCCTGGCATAACATTTGGATGGTCCCTTGTCTCAATGCAGTATTGTGCTGACTTCGTTTCATGCTCTTGAAGACACAGCTTTGCGCATGGGCTTTTGTCACAGGCTTCTAAACAATGTTCGTTTTGAGGACTCTCCTGATAATTAAAGTGAAAGCCCATGAATTTTTTTTACAAAGTGACTAATTTTAATTTTAATTGCTATAGTATACAGAAAAAAGCTAAATACCTTTGTGATGCATTCTCCGTTCTGACCACACTGAAGAACGTCAGCGACGCGTTGAGGCGGCTCCAACGCGGAGATTGCCAAAATGTTCTCGCAGTTGTTGACGGAAGTGCAGTTGGCGGCTACGCCTCGTTTCGGAATTTTGGCAACGCAGTAGCTCCCATCAGTCCCGGACTCAATGTTACCCGATGCTTTCTAAATCGCCAAAAAAAATATTTATTTTATGTAGGGAAAGGTTTTATGATAAACAAACACCAAAATCATTTGACTAAATATTTGTAACAGAGTAACTCACAATTGTGGCTAAATTATAGAAAATAAGCGCACAAGATAATACGAAGATAACACCGACTGACTGCTGCATATTGTACGCTCTTATTATTTGTACTTCAAAACGAAGAGTTACGTAAAACAACTATTAAAAATATACTAGATTTTCTAAATCACCGGGGTAATGCAAGACACTACAAACTTGAAAACTGCAACTGTGGAATTAATTGGCATCTATCTATCAACATATTTCACTGTAATACTGCACTAAATGTCATTCAAAAAACAGTTCCATAAGACTTAATTAATGTATATACCTAACCCCATAATAATCATTACAAAACAATTAACAATTAACACTACTAATCATCACCAGTACAACAAAATTAATATTAAGTAATTAACTCAGTGGCATTAACAGCGTAATAAACAGCAATTAACGAACTGAACTATGGCAGCAACAAAAAACGTTGGAAAAGTGGGACAACGTAAAAAATAAAAATTGCGGCCAGCAAAATAAAACTTCCACCATTCAATTCCAAGAAACGTTGAGCGATGAATGAACTCCACTCCACGTATTGTAACGTAACGTAACAAACTGCAATGAGTGATTGCGCTCGTTGATAACCCCGGCACTAGTTTTTAAATTGGCACTCTCGCACTCTTCTGACACAATTGACATTGAACTTCTTCTTTTAATGGAGCAGCACAGCAGTAGCACTGAAGCAGAAGCGACAGAAGGGAAATAGATAATTGCGATAACAAAAAATAAAATAAATACGAAATAATTAAACACTATGTTCTATTGACTGCACTTAATTGTATGTAGTGGGAGCATTGGTTAGACAAGGATGATGATATTAATTGATAAGTTCACAAAGAAGGATGCTCCGCATCTGCTTTTTGGCAATGGACTGTTTTTTAGTCTTTGTTTGATGAAAATGAAAAACTAATTCGTTTTCGACCTGTTCTGCAACAATAAATACGCGTGGTTAATATATAACATTAAATATACGATTGTGCACAATTTCTACGCAAACTCATTGACATAACACGTACAGCTTTGATAATGATATAATAACAATTAATGAGGGTCAAAATATGTTTCACTTCACCCTCTTCATGTAAAATATCGACTCAAGTTGTATAACACTACATTAAAATGAAGACCTTGCATATTTTCTTGTGCACACATTTTTCTGCAGTATTGCATAATTTTCAAAAAGATAATATTGATAATGCGTCTTTCTCGAAAAAGCTATTAATTCGTTTTATTTCACCAGATATAGTAAAAACGAGGAGAATAGAACCAGAACCAGATAATATTTTTCGAACACGTTTCACCCACTTAATTAAAAATGCAGACGCAGTCTCCTAATAATAAATAATGGCGACAATGAGATGAGACGTGGTAATCTTTTCATTGCCACCAACCAAACCACCAAAAAGCATCCACTCCACAAACATCCACAACATCAACCGCCAGTGCCTAATTTACGACTGATCGCTTATCTAAATGTTGCACAGTTACATTTAGCAAGTGGTACCTATAACATTATCAAGATAATCATCGGCATCTCTCATATTTTATTTATCAATATTGACTCCATACAAAAGTCATAAAATAATAACATGTCACCTCGCCTCAGATTCAGAAGTGAAGCCAATTTTTTTAGCGCATAGTAAAAATGTGTTTCTGATTCATCATCATGGTTAATGTGTACTGCGTGCCCTTTCTGTCATCATCGTCGTCATCTACATACAATCTCCGCTTGAGTTTTTTTTGTCTTTTGTGGATTTTTCATTTTCATTACATTGTTCATTAAAAATTCTACTGCTGCAACTAGAGACGGCTACTGTCGAGTTGCGTTGTCGCCTTTATTTTGTTACCGTTTTACCTCATTAACTATTCTATTCAAAATTGGCAAATTATCATTAGTATGAAATGAGTGATCATAATTAACATCATTAACCCATAAATAAAAATATTTAAATAGAGACAATTGAAAAATATTTTATATTTTGACTTTTATTGAGACTTGTGACGTTTCAGAAAAGAGTCCAGCTCATAAATTAAAAATCATTTCGTTTTTTACCTTTAAATGAGTACACTGCAACACACTAGTGCAATTACAATAAACACAAAGAAGCCGTTACAACAGCTACCGTTTTACTAGCATTATAAAAGAAAAATGATTATGTTGACTGCTAATTTTTGAGTGGGATTGAGTTGACCTGTCGAGATTCGAGGAATGACCTGACTTGACTGCAAACAAACACGTGCATATAAAAATGACTAGGGATTGTGGATACTATTAATTCATCCATTTCGCCTGTTTGTGTATAAGTCAGGTGAAACCAAATGAATGCTTGATTAGATTTTGGATCCATCCCAATCCTAAAAAAGTTGGTTAAATAGTAAGTTAGTTGTAACCTTATGCCATGCCTATTGACACATGACACAATACAGTGTAAAAATGCGCATAGCTAGATGCCTTAATTTCAGTGTTCTGGTCCTTCTGTGAATCACTGCAACCATTAAACTGCGAAATAAAAGAACCTCACACAGTGAAGGATTTTGGAGAGGTCTGTCAACAGCACACGATCTTTTGGACTGTCATGAAAAGACTCTTTCTTGTGACTTGTGACCATCTCATTCCTCACTCACATTCACGATCACGCAGTCCCTTCTCAAAGATGCAAAGATGCGTATAAAATATGCGTTTGTACGTACGTGTGTAAAATAAAATAAGCGACAAATTGATAGTTTTTCAGGTACTGCACCTAATAAACATACTAAGGTAAATAGGAACTAATAATCTTTGACCACATTAAATATACATAAATATATAGTATTGCCTTTAAAGTAGGCCAGGCTTAAAAGTTCATTCCTGATTAAATAAAATTGCTACCAATAAACTCACTAAACTTTATTAATTCCTACCTACTTAAATCTGGGTCACAAAGGAAAATGATTTTGAACTTCACCTGTAGGTCTTTCATCTATAGATATGGTATAAGACCCACAAGTAATCAGGATAACGCGGACAATCTGCCATTTACTATCAGCACTGTGACGCTGAAGTACCCTTGGCTGGACGACAAAGACTGTCGAAAAGGTCTGGAGGCAGCCAGAACCCATTCCACCATTAGAAATATTCTTCAGCCGCCCTACATTCTGAGCCAGAAGGATGTGATGTGCCAAGTAAATAACAAAATGATACTTTGGGGCGATCTAAACCAACTTTTTTGTGTGTGTAAACGTCAATTATTCTCTGATTTATTTATATCAAATGATTGATTTGTTACTTCCGTTGACAAGAGTCTTTTAGAATAATCTGATTCCGCATCTCGTCTCATATCATAAAATCATCAAAACAATTTTAAAGTTTTACGATCGTGAATGTCCAAATATAAAACATTTGAAAAGAGACACATTAAACGTTCATAACGAATATAGGTATAGATAATTATAATCATATAGTGAAATAATTTATTGTTTAGACATGTACTTAAATTGCATCATTCTTAAGATTTAGTTTTAATCTTGTGCACAATGATGGCGGCAACCCAGTACAGGATGATCCATGCCAAAGTGGTGGCGAATCCTGGCCACACGCATGGATGGAAGAATCCCCATCCCCTGCTGATGATTGATCTCATCGATTCGCAGGCCAAAGTGCATGGCAAGAGGTAGGAAATGTACTGGAGTCCCCTTTCCATTCCCTCCAGAGGCCAGACCATTCCAGCAAGTAAAATATTTGGGAAGAAAGTTCCAATGGCTAAGAGAACCGCCTGAACCTCCTCCTCGCAAAACATGGCTATGAGGAATCCTGCCGACATGCCACTGATTCCCACCAGAATTGTGAGACCCATGGCGAGACTTATGCTGCCCGTTATCTGAATATGGAAAACCTGGGTGAGGATGAGAAACGCGAAGCCAGCCTGACCCAAAAGAATGCACACTTGGGCTATAAGGAAGGCACCCATCAACTCGGCGGTTCCGACTCCTGCGACAACAGCACGGTGCAATGTTCCACTTTTCTTTTCAGTGATGTACGAAACTCCGCTGGAGCACAGTGGGAAGAAAAAGAGAAGTCTGCAACGGAAAACACAAAATCTGTTAAAAAGAAAACTTGACAATTTTCATTTAAAACTTATTTTTCATACCCAAGTAGAATGCTGGGTGCCAAAAACTCCCTGAAGCTTGTGTCGTCCAATCCGTACACTGGTGACTTGAACTAAAATTTCCACACATTATAAAAACAGTTAAAATCTTTGTTTTAATTTACCATTGTAACTTTTATAACCAAGTTACCGTGTACGGAAGTTCAGACACAGTTCTCAGGATACGTTCAGAGAAATCTTCCCTGCAATTTAGCTTGATCGCTTGCATCGAGCGAGCATACGTGTCTACCAGGATTCTCTTCATTGTCTGTCCAATCTGTTTGTCTGACAAACCAACCAAGAAGACATAAAGTAATTGCCAATTTCCTAATTAATCTTGACATTAAAATGCAAACAGGACGATATGAGAAGCCAGTGGATAATATAAAAAGATTCTGTTACTTGACATGTCCAGTTCGAAAACGATGTTCGAGTGTGACCAGATAAAATCCTCGTCGACGCATTCGTCCTCTGCCGGAAAGTTATTATACCGACAAACGACGTTTTCTGTGTAATTCTGCGGAAACTTGATGTACCCATAGGAGCGTCCCAGTTGGATTTTCGTCAGTGCTGACTGTTCGGAAAATTCTCTTTCCAGAATGAAAGACTCTTCGGGAAGCAAGGCTAGGAAAAAGCAGGACAGAGTTCTATTATTCTCCCTAGAAGCATCGCTGACTGGACACATGTCCGATACATTTCTCCAGCCTGGAGTCTCAAAATCGCAGACTTCGGGGTCCACGATGCCAATGCGAAGTCCCTTGGGATCGGATCCTATGGTGAGGCAGATCAACACGACTTGGATGGCTGGCACAATGAAGATGAAAATGAGAAAGCCAACGTTCCTCATTAAGATGGTGAAGTTTTTAATGAGCAGAGCCGTCATTCTACCCATCGCCGTGGATTCAGTGTTTCGCCAAATGTCTTCCCGAATTGAAGACTTCCTGCTGCTCATCATCATTAACGGACTGGGGCTTTTGCTCTTTCTCCCATTTGCATCGTTATTATTCACAGTCAGCATATTATCTTTAGCCGCATTGATTTGATTATTAATTGCCACCGGCGTCATCTCCCCGTTGTTAGAATTCTCTGAAAGCTGCCTGGATTTCGGAGACTCGACAAACAACGGCGGGCCACCACTGGCAGCCTGATTGTTCAGACTGTTGCGATTCTCATTCTCGTTCTCATTACGAGACTTGGCTCCGTAAGAGATTCCCAGAACGTTCGCCTCCGTATCAGACGCCTTGCTTGCTCTTGTCGGAGTCATTGAAATTTTCCTCCGACGTAGAATGGAGTTGAGAGAGAATTCCGACTTTTTACTCGCAGCATCATCCTCAGCAGCAGATTCGATCGCCTTTCTCTTCTCCACTCTGTCCATCCTGCACAGAGATAAAACAATGTCTTCCAAGAGTGGCACGTTAAATTCACTAAGCAATGCCTCCGGAGATTTCTCAGCGAGAAGTCGCCCGTTTCTCATGATTCCAACCTGAAAAATTAAGCAATCAAAATTTTACAAATTTTATCGTTTTATTTAGATTTCAAACAGAAAATATAATTCTTACCACATTAGATTGACGGGCTTCCTCCACATAATGTGTGGTAATAATGACCGTAGTGCGTCCAGACATCGCCAAATTGACCAAATGATTCCAGATGCTCTCTCGGAGCAGAGGATCAACGCCTACGGTCTACAAAATACAATTTGCCATTAAAATATAAATGTAGGCGATATGTAGATATTTGACTGAGAGAATTATTTTTTGTAGGTAACATTTTTTTCTTACCGGCTCATCCAAAATAAGTAACTCAGGATCATGGATCAAAGCGAGCGCAATTGACACTCGCCTCTTTTGTCCACCACTTTTTAAAATACAGAAGAAAACATTTAGGATGTGTACTGCTATTTTAAATATCACAAAATAAAATATCTACTTCAAACCTCAGAGAGCCAATTCGTCGGTTCGCGTTCGGTAAGTCGAGGAAATCCACAAGAAAGACTGTCGCATCGCGCATCTGATCCCTTGTCATTCCATAGATGCGCCCATAAAAGTTTAGAGATTCTTGAATTGTCAGTTCATTGTACAGAGAAAGTTCCTACAAGGAAGCCATTTTTAATTGAAAATGTAAAATTATTCTTATTTATGACAAACTAAAATAACGTAAAATTACCTGTGGCATGTAGCCCACGCGCCTTCCAGGAACGCCGCTCTCTTTCGTACCCGGCTTATGTCCAAAGACCTTAATGTCTCCAGAATCCAACTGGCGAATTCCCACGCAGCAACTGAGCATTGTTGTCTTGCCACAGCCGCTGCTACCCAATAGGCTATATCTGTATAAGACGAAATAAAATTTCCTTCATATTGGAGATAATTGTCCAATGACACTTTCTAAAATATGCGAAAGATCTAACTTACATGGATCCACGGGGCACAGTCATACTAAAATTGTCGAGAACAGGAGTCCCCTTCTGGTAGCTCTTACAGGCATTTACGACCTGTACCGCGGGGGTCCTGTAAATTTCAGGCTCGGGTGGCGGTGGAGGATTCGCTTCGATAATAGCGACGACTCCATGGTCATCATTCATGATACCGTTACCCATAGCCGGAGTAGTATCACCGTTAGCTACACCATTAATCGTGAGCTGCTGCTCCGGCGTCAATCTGTGCGCGACAGAGAGCGACGATGAAATTTGCTCCAATTCCATAATGTCCAGACCACGGTCACCTCCATCCTTGATAGTAACCTTCTCTGCGATCAGCTCAACCTTCGGGTTGTCATTTGTAGGCATGGACTTGATGGAAGGGGACGGACTCCCATCATAGCCATCATTGTCGTACCTAATCAATTAATGAGAGATAAAACTAATTAGCTTGCCTTTTAATGTTTGCTAAAATGAACTATTGTATTAATACGTATTGATTGAACGCACTCACCCGTTATGCATAATATTTTCTTCTTCGGCTAACTTCTGACAAAGGATAAGACAAATATTGACGTACTCATGTACACATCACAGTTTTAAAAAAATACTTAGATTATAGGCACTGTCGAGACTAAAACTGATTAAAAATTGATGCTGAAACACAACCAAGTCAACTTGTTCAGTCTTTACACACGCGAAAAAATTCTTTTGCACCCACTCACTTGTCTTTTATACACTTGCACAACAAAGTAAAAATGTGATAAGAAAAATGCTGGACACTGCACGGCACAACGAAAAGGAATGTAAAGAGTTGCGTCTTCTTGAGTTTGAGGAGCTTGAGCTCATGGAATGAAATGCAAAAGATTTCCGTGGCTTATGTCACAGGTACAGGCTACACAGTAACAGGTATGCATTAGGTAGTAGACATGAAAAGAAAGGGGAGACGGAAATGAGTAAGTGAGAGACTATTATTACCTCAGAATAGGTCCCTGAATCGAATTCAATGTTTTCTAACCTTTGTTTTCAAGTCCAACTTTCACTTTGCATCTGCCTTCTCGCTGATCAGGATGAGGATCAGCACGGCAAAGGGTGATCTCGCCAAGGTGAACCACTGCAATCAAGTAAAGAAAAATGAACGGTCACATCACCTCACGTTCCAAGCCCCATCTTAAATTCAAGTACAAAATATATTTGCCTGTTTTCTACACTAGCAGACCTCAGGGTATTTCCTACTGATCGATTCTAAAATTATCCAATTTTATTATCTTGTCACCTCACAAGATCCTGAACCTCACCTCTATCTGTAGATATATTTTTTCTCCGGATTATTTTAAAAATAATTGTGTTCACTTTAAATAATTTAAATAAAAAATAATACCCAGTCTAAACAGCTAGTCACTGAGATGCGAACACTTGAAAGGAATGAAATGAAATGGCTATGTCCAACCAAGAAAGCTGTGAGGTGAGGCGAGGTGGAAATGGACACTGTCACCGTCGTAAGAAACTTGGTCACTTGGAATTGGTTGGTTTCGGCCACATCGCCACCGAAATGAAACCCAACGAAATTCAAATTAACCGAACAGGCGTGACAAATTAAACAAAGTCACTTTTGATTTCTCTCGTATACATGTGTACCTTGCGTAAGCTTGCGTATCATCATGTATGTAATGCACAACATTGAAATGCATGCATTTCCCTGCAGTTGCGAAAAGATATTGTATATAAAAGTAAGTGTCAGGTATCATTATTGCATATTTCAAACACTACTATCAAATGAAGAAAAAGCAATAAAAAGGTTAAGCGTGAGTGAAGTGAGTTGAGAAGTTGTAATTGAATCGTAAGATGGAAGGAAGGAAGCAACGGTTTATTTCTTATGCTTGTTATTGCCACTCGACAACTTATCGGATGGGATATCGAATTCACTAATGGCCATAAATATGATAAATTGATGATGATAATGACCACGATGAGTAAGACTGGAGGAATGTACGTTTAAGTGCGTTTAAGTGGCAAAGCATCCCGACTACTTAGGACAATTACTGGAGAATAAATCAATAATTATTTTTATATTCTTCCACTAAAACAACCCAATTATTTAATGTACTTCATTGATTTTACGTTTTGATTCATATCGAGTAGTTCGCCAAGTGGCATTAAAATATTTTTCCAACTGGATAACTTTCCAAGGAAATAAACAAATGATGTACTAAATAACGCTTTCTTGTTTGATCCACTTCTTTCACTGAGAAATGTTTTCAGTTTTTGTGATGATATAATATGAAATGATGATTATGTTTCTGTAACTCTACTCCACTTACTTCCATGAACACTTCTCAAGTCCTGTTTTGTCTTGTCGTGACCACTTTCAATTGAAAAGATGCGTCATCGTAAATACCAGCACCAGCGGTGGTGGTGTCGGAGGAGAGTGGGACATGGGAAGCTAATGAGTCTTAATGAGGCAAAACTACCACTGCAGTGGGAATATTTATTTATAATGGAGTTATGTAAAACTAATTGATTTCAGGCTCATTGAACTGAAAATGAGCAAATGAAATTTTGTTGGGGCCAGCTTACTTATCTAAAGCTTAACATCTACATTATCTCAGTGTGCTCCATTTTATCGAGCTTTGCAAATTTACATCTCCAACGTAATGTGTGTATAAATAAAGAAGCTGAAATAAACAATAATTTCGAGATATATAAAACAAAGTAGTTCATCTGAACTAAATAATGAGCAGTTAGTTAACTGTTAAGTAACGATAGGTAACGATATATAAGCTACGACGATATGATAAAGCTACAAAATGATAACTTTCTTGCCTTAAAGAAACTCGCGTCTCATTTTGTCCCATCTTCCATCTTCAGTCTTCCTACATTCTTTGGCATCATGCACTTGCACATACACAGCCAATACAGCTCTAATTTTTCCTGTTGCTTCTAGCTGGAGATAAACTTTTTATTGCAGTAGCAGAGCAAATTTTTCTTTGTCAACACTCACATTCACTTTTATTAGCCGCTACTTACACGACGCATATCAAGATATTTTAAGGATTTTAAACACTGCTATTTCTGTTCTTCCAACTTATGTTTTCAGGTACTTTTGCAATTCCTTTCTTGTCAGTTTAGTCCTTATTCAATTTCTTAAACCGCTTAACCGTATGTAATTTTATACTGCAGTAAACATTTAAGCAAACAAATTTATGCAGAGAGTCCTATTTTAAACTTAAAATATACCACCGAGAACAAACGAAAAATACAAAAAACTGACAATTCAAATTAATACAATTGTATTGTATACCAATCCTAAAGCAATATTTTACAAACGTAACCGTGGCCAATTTATTTAACATACGTACGTTGATTGGTCCTATTTAATACTAACGCTACTAGTTTTTTAAACCTCTTTCAGACCAAACGTCCGGAGAAATGCAACAGTTTTTTTTACTGTCTCATTAACTATCAGCACAGCACAGCCTTCTTCTCCCACATTAGAAAATCCAGTTAAACTTTAATCATATTGATTTTTTCGTTCTTTCTTTCTTTCGGTTTTCTGACGTGTCCAAGTTAAAGACGACGATTCGCGGAGTGTTCCTCAGAAATATGTAATTATGCAAAATGGCATGTTATATTGTAATGGCAAATGAAACTTTTGTCCTTAAACTTTCTTTAAAAAAATAAAGTTGGTCACTTTAATGATGACAATAAATAACTCTTATGTAATAACAGTACATTTTTCTTTTCTTAAGCTAACGGCGTCCTGCTATCGTCTGACTGAGGAAGTTAAAGGCTACCAGAAGAAAATTCTAGATTCAAGGGCCAAAAAATCCGATATGTTACTGCCTTAAAATCATGGCCACGAAAAATCCGTGAAATCCATGAAATTGCGAAATGCAAATAATCCGTGCATTTGATTCAATGTGTTTCCAAATCTATCTGTTACTTATTATTGCTATTTTTATTACGGACTTTAAAATAACATATTTGAATCAAAATCAGTCGATGCCTGACAACAAAACAAATGCCACGCCTGCATGCGAGCAGAGAAAAGCTAAATCGTCACGAATCGATGCATTTTTAACGTGCTAATCCCCTCAACTTTTACACTAACTCATTATCAAAATTAATCGTTTTGACCAACTCTCAATCAATAACACTGCGAATCAATAAGTTTTTAGAAGTTTAAAAAAGTTTCCACACCAGATTTAGATTTATCTTCACTAAACAACTGAAATCAATCAATAGAAATGTAATGTTGCATGTGACATAATTGTCATGCATGGCCTAAGTCTATGATCCATTTGCACGCCAAGAGAAATAAATAACATTCATCACTGCATCACACAGCAAATTGCTAATTTGCATGCAAATTCCAATTTCAAAGTGAACTTTTTCGTTTTTTAACTACGGTCAACTAAACTAACTAGACTAAACTAACTGAAACTAAGTTATGTTACACCAAGCCAGACTATGTTGTTACAAGTTACAACTGCATTATAAAGCGCAATGAGGAAAACTGAGAAGCGAAAATATGATGGATGAAAAGCAAGGTCTTAGCGGGTTGCATGATTGCATGGTGGAAATAAAAAAGGCAAATCGATCCAATCGATGATAACTACATGAAAGATGCACAAGATCAATTGAAGAATGGAAAGGAAGCCTTAGGTAATTTCATGGTTTGCAAGCTATCAACACGAACGAACGGTCACAGTAGTCATAGTCAACAAACTAAAAAATTCCATTTTATTTTGCTCCTTATTTAAATATGTACATCGAAACGGAAGTTTATCCCCTTATTGATTTATTTCATTATTATGCTACAGTAGTCGATGGTGATGACTATTTCTTGTCACGAAAGATTTTCATGAGGTTATGCAAATGGCTAGAGCTTAACTTGCATCGCTTAGAGATCGTTAGTTATATGTATAAAAGCTTAATAAAAGACAAAAAACAAAAAAAGAGTTTTATCGATTTGTCGCTGTGCCTGCTGTCTGATTACTTTTGAGAATCTTGTCCCTTGTCCCTTGGCACCATTAAAATTGAGAATCAGTTTAAAATCTCAATATCTGAATCTGACTCCTCGTCTCGAGGAGGTTGGAGACTAGTTGGCGGTGGCTGCAACGGTCGCACCGCATTCAGATGTGCAGGCTAGTAAAATAGTTTTTAAATAAAAAAGATAATGTTATTCTTCAGTAAAACATTAGAATTCAAATTAGCGTCTAGTTCTGCAACACTTACTAAGTCAGGTGGGAGTAAAAGGCTCGTGAAACTATAGGTCTGCAGTTCAAGGGTAGGCCCTTCATTTTCTTTCACGCCATCTTCATCATTCTCATCTGTTCCCATCTTGTCTTCTTCAATTGCGGAGTCAACGTCAACTATCTGCGTATCATCCATTTCAGCTGCCACTGAATCACCCTTATCATTCTCATCACGCGAGGTATCATATTCTGCAAAAGAGGCATCGCTTAAAGGCTTTAAAGGCACGCGAGGTTCATCTTCGGAAACAGCGAATGTTTTACTTGGCTCGACATCTCTGACCTGTTCTTCGATTTTAGCTGTAATAAGAAATAAAATAGAATGATCAGCAAAAGTTTGTAAACTGGCGCATAACTAACATATGTACTACTGAGAAATTAAAATGGGAATTTTAATACCTTTATAAACTCCAAATCCTTTTTCTGCTTGACTCTTGATTCTAGCCCATTTTTCTATTCCTCTTTCATCAAGTAATAATTCTCCAGAATCACAGTAGGGGTTGTCTTCACTTTCGACCTCAAACTAAAATTGTAACCAAACCCAAATCAATTATATGTCTCAAATTGCATATTTTAGGAAGCTTAGCGATTTTTCGCGTATTTAAAAATCCCAGGTTGGAATACGTACCGCTGCAATCACTTCCTGCAAACGCTTGGCAGACCCTTTTGGTATATGCGACCGATCTTGAAAATAGCTGGGCAACAAGTTAAGCCGACTCAACAACGGATTATGGCGTCTGAGGTAATCATAGTTTGTCGACGCCGAGGTTGATGCAGGTTGAGGCTGAACTGAGGCGAATGCCTCCTCCTGTTTTAGCTCCTTCAGCTGTCTTTGCTTTTGAGGGACACGTTTCTTTCTCCTGCTGGAGGTGGAGGACGAATCCTAATGGAATTAGAAAGAATATTCGAAATTCTCTATCATACTTCAGTAATGACTTCGATTACATAGTATTAAAAGTATTATTACGGTAAGATAATAATCAATATACATAATTAGCTAGTTTATACCTTTCCTTCCGCTTGTTTACCGTTTTTAGAAATAGGAGCCATACTGAACAATTTTCGTCTCGACAATGACGATAATATCCAAATCTAATCACTATCAGTGATAAAATTTCCAACAATTAAGTTCATTTACAAATTGAAATAACAAAATAACATGAAGGTCAAGCTGCCTACAGAAACTTGTTGTGGTAGAGAACCAGACAAGAAGTCACTTCACTCAAGAAGTAAACGAAACAGATCGAAAAGATTGAAAATTACTGTTGTTAAATAGTTTATTTACATGGCAGATAAGCAGATGTCTAGAAATCTAGAAATATCGCAGTGTTCAAACTCTTAGTCAGTATCACATGAACTTCGATTTTATAATGGAAGTTGTCAATTCAAATAAAAGAGTTAAAGTTAAAATGTGAAATCGCAGCTCCAGTGGAGACTCCAGACTTTGCGAAGATGCCAAACCAAAACAAACTGACTGAGACTGAACTGAAACTCAAAAAAATTTCCCTTTCTTTGACAGCAATCAAACAATGAAATCTCTCTGCCAATGCAATGTGCCAATGATTTACCTCTACTAAAGAGGGGATAAGTTGAGACCTGAGACCTGAGACCAAGTTTTTCCTCGTCTCCGTCTCAGTTAACCGGGCATTGTGAGAATTTCCTTTGTTGACAAAATACAATTGCCAATAATGCCAAC
The DNA here is from genome assembly GCA_021029165.1 of Cyphoderus albinus. Lineage (NCBI taxonomy): Eukaryota > Metazoa > Arthropoda > Collembola > Entomobryomorpha > Paronellidae > Cyphoderus > Cyphoderus albinus. Next base: position 8,661 of record VYYJ01000738.1, on the reverse strand, counting down.
CGCAACCAAGATTTAGTTAATTACGTAATGTATACTGAAACCAGCAATTGCAAAAATTAAGTGTGAACAGTTTTTAAATGCATTGTTTGCAAAGTAAGGCAGCAAATCTAATTTCTTTGAAGAAAAAAAACAATAAAAGGGGCCTCTCTTGAAAATCACACCTTTTGTAACATATTAAAAGCTTTTAGAAGTAACATAATTTAGAGCAGTTACAAACACGGAAACAATGAAACAAAGCAAACTTTTAAAAAAATGATCTGCCCGATGGTAAAAAAAATGATCAGAGCAGGAGACCACCGATGTTGCAATCAGTGTAACGGACACACTAACGTAAACACATTAATGTCACTAACAAACAAAAATGGTAACGGATCAAACGATGCAACCAAATCTGTCAAGAAAGAAAAGTATGATGGTTATGTTACGCCAATTAAATTTAATTCGAAATCAGAAAAGAAATCCCGGTGGTGATGTGACGATGACGCGCTAAGAACAAAGTGGCTGACGATGAGCGAGAGCATGGCTTGGTCTGGCTTTATTTATGAAATCTGGTTTTTCCTGCTTCTGGCAAGCCACGCCAACCAGCCAATGCAGAGAAAATGGATGAAAGACGAAAAACATTTTTACATTTTAACGCTATATTTTGAACATTCTTTTGAAAAAGACCATAAATAGCCAAATAATTGCTTACTTCCCTTTACATACTGAAATTGAACAGTAGCGCTCAAGGTGACAACTGATTAGTGATTTAGTTAGTTGTTTCAGCTAAATGCTTGTTACCTCTTTCTTAATTTGACTGCTCTCGTTGTGATTTTTACCGACTCTATTAAAATCAATCTCCTAATTTCCTGTGTCTTTTCTCGCGTCCACTTTTAAAAAAACAACTCACCTTAGCCTTAGCCCTTGCCTAGAGTCCTTCGTCTTTACCACGAAAAAAAGAGCATGAAAATGGGAAGAGTGAGCCACCCAAGACAAGACCATTCTTAGAATTTGCGCTTTGCCATTTCTTCCAACACTGCTCCATTCCCAACGGCGACGAGTTTTCAAACTATAAAATGTCGTTATAAAATCAAAAGTGGACTCACTTTGCTCAACCACGCGCTTTGCTCAGGACCATTGGTCAGAATTCTTTACTAAAATGCAACTCTACTTTAATTCTCTTGTGTCTGTCTGTCTCTGGTTCATTTAATAGTGTAGTGAGGTAAATTAGACGAAATTGTTAGTTTTCTAAAGGAGATGCAGTGAGAATGACGACGGGAGCTATCCAAAATACTGAACAGGAGAAACGGAAACAATGAACAGAATTGTAAGTAAAAATAAAAAAAGGCTTGCAACGAGTTTGTGTATTTTAAACTAAGGTGTATTTAATCGTCCAGGTTTTAATTCTCCTTATCGCTGCCACTGGAGTAGTTCCAGTTGTCACCCAATATCAATTCCAACAGCGCCGGCTGCCATCTCCCTTTCTACAGTATGGAGACTACCGAGCAAGCAGAGGCTTGACACCTCCACCCCCACCTCAATCTCCATCACCTCCCCAGTCACCTCAACAAACGTCACAGACTTCCATTCTATCCCCTCAATACGCTTTTTATCCAATCACTCAGCAACTCGCCGCCACGAACTCCATCGACTCCCATTTTGGCTCTTCGTCTAAGAATCAAGAAAATCAGCGCTACTTCGAATACCCAGATTTCCCCGATTACCCCTCTGGACGACCTCCCATTCCTCAGGAGCCTGATTTACCACCCACGGAGCAGGAATTGGAGGATGACGAGGTTGAGGAAGCAACGGAGAAGCCTCAGAAGGAAGGCACCGTCTACAAACACATTTCCGTTCACGTCGCCCCAGAGGACTTGGAGAATGATATCTCAGAACCAAGAGTGGTGAAAGTGTTGAAGAAACCAGAGAAGCACGTCAAACTGATCTTCATTAAACCACCGGAAACACCACGACAACAAACGGAACTGGAGGTGGCACCACCTCCCCAGCCAAAGACACTTGTCTACGTGCTCTCCTCAGCTACAGCTCCAAGAGCTCCAATCAAGTTCGTGAAGCCAGCCCCTGCGCCACCATTGCCACCACAAGTGTTTTTCCTGAGGTGGAAACCAGCAACAATAGCAGCAACCGCAGCACCTCCACCACCATCAGTCGTGGAAACCCTCCCTGACGCCGAACCATCTCCAACGCCCTCCCCGACCACTCCAATTAAACTCACTCAGCCACTCTTCCCAGATCCCGATGCCGAGGTAATTCGAACCGTCCCAGCTACAGCACCAGTTCTCCCTGGCTTCACCACCACCAACTCTCTCATCGTACCCCACGCCTCCACCAATAACGCCCAACTAACATCTTATCTTCCCACTTATCATCCCAGCACCACCTCCACAAATACCTACTTCCCACAAACCTCATACACCGCACTCTATCAATTACAACCTCCACCAGTCATCCCCTTCTATTTTACAAATTCCATTCAATACCATCACCAGCCCCGACTTCACACCTACCAACACTTGCAAGTGCAGTCTCAGTCCCCGTCTCCAAACCCTCCAACAGTAACCGGAAGTAACAGCGCACAAACCACATCACCTCTTAACAACCAAGGTCTGTTTTTTTTCTTCTTCTTAACAAAAGTTTCTTTAATGTAAAGATTTTCCCGATTTCAAGTTGCTCCATTTTACCCTCTGCATAGACTTCAAATGGCGTCCTGTAAGTTCAGCACTGCACAAGGCGCCATTGCCAGCATTGCGTAATGAAGCGCTGTGCACCAACTCATTGTACGCACAATGTGACCGGTTCGGACCACGCCCCTGTCTTGTATTCCCCTGCGGAGTTCAGCCCATTTTTCTCAGTCGCCGATTCTACTGACCTCAGGGATCAATGTCAGTGTGAGCAAGCATTTTAATCAGGAAGTGACCAACATTACCCCAAGAAAATTGTTGAATGATTTATTATCTTATGTAATGAAAATCTAGGAAAATAAATGAGATTTTTTCAAAATGTGAAGACATTTATCACAAAAAAAGTGATTTTACCCACACATTTTTGCCTGGTGCAATAAAAAATGCAATTCATATAGAAAGCATAAATCCGCTACTAATCAACATGAAGAAATTTTATTTTATTCTAATGCAACATCGATTTTAATAAGAAAGAAAATAATTAGTTAACCACGAAAAACAATCTCAATAACAGCGAGATACTGTTAATTAAAAGACTGAAAGTAACATTTATTAACTTATGTATAATTACGGTTTAAATATAAATATGAGTTTTATTAACATAACAAAATTGACTTCAGTATAATTTAACTAATTACTATAGTTTTACATTTGTTTAAGATGTTTTAAATCAAATTAAAAACAGATCCTTTATAAATCAAATGAAGTTTTACATAGTAGAGCTGATATTAGTTTAATTATTAACGGACGACTTAACGAAAACTTAAATGACGTAAAAATTATCATATAATTATGTATTAGTGTAAAAAGACTAGATGACCACAAAATATAATTACAATTACTCATCAAGTAGAAATAAATGGACTCGAGGCAAGAATGCAGCAAAATACACAATTAATTTTTCAAGCTGCATTTCCTTAAATGTTAGAACAGTTTTCATTAATTATGAACATTTATCTATGAGTCCACGGAGTTAATTTGAAGCAAATATTTTAAGTGTTATTTATTACAATGTTTGAGTGAGACATGAGTATTTTTCGCAGCTTTGCATGTTGGCAATGTAAACTCTCAACTAACTAATCATGTGTCTAATTAATGTTAAATTAAAGTTAGGTTAGTTAATTACATCTCAAGAATACATAGACTAAACCGTAGAAAATAGTTTATTTTGTCTCTCCGAAAACAGTTAAGTTTAGACAGTAATTTGTGTGGGGCAGTAGGTGAGACCGGCAGGGCCACAGCGTAGTTCATGTAGGTAAGCGTAGACGACCCAGATCTGGTAGATAAGCAAGAGAAAGCCAATGAGTGAACTTCCGGTTCTTGGTCCAAGAGTATGTTGCTGGAAAATATTAAAGACTTGGAAGCAAATCATCAAGATGACAAAGACAATCCAGAGAATCAACCAGAGTCGAATCTTCTCTGCCGAATTCTGCAAAATAACAAACGAACATGATCAAATAAAGACGAGAACAAATCTACCGGGGCATTCCGAGACACTTCTTTCTGCAAACATTTAGTTGAAATAAATGACTTGACTTAATCGAGTTATAGTATAAAATACCTTCCACGCTCCAAGCAGCAACAATGTGGCCATTGTGAGCACCACTACGCACATGATAATCTCGCCAATCATTTCTGCAGAAGAAAATCAAAGTTTGTCCACTTTGTGAAATCATAACAATCTTAATTACTAAACGTTAGTGTACTAAGGCTAACTTACCTCCTTTGAGTCCATAGTTAAAGATTGTTTCGAGGACGGCCCAAGTGTACGTCACGGCCATCACCTGTAAAGCCGCACACTTTTAGTCAGTGAACGCCATTTTTGTGTTTGGTTCGTTTCGGATCAGTGATCAATGGTCGTTGAGAGACGTGAGGTCAGTCACAATTGACATGCCAGCGGAGTGAGTAATTGTTATCGATTTAATCATGATTAGGCAACATGGGTATTCAAAAATTGTCAAAATTAATTTTTTCAGATGGAAATTTAATGCATTGTCAAACGAAATAAAATTGAAAGGGCATACAAAGCAAAAGAAAACTAAATTTGTTTAAAGTGATAAATAAGTAGGATTTAAAATTCAGTTAAAAAACGAAACCTCAAAAATTGATCGCTGATCCAGATTAGTAAATGAAGGTCAAGCTCAAGGTTATTGCATCAATATAAAAATGATGAAAAATCGCAAATAAAGATGTCACGTTTACTTTGTTATATCACATCACATCATTTGTACATAAGGAGAGTGAAACAGAAAAGTAAATCTCACTCTGGCATTCACTTTATCTTACCATGTCCAGAATGGCGAAAACGAAGACGCCAATGCGCGGACTGAGACAGCAGCAAGGATTCAACATCTTGCCTCACACTTCACTTTACTCGTTGATTTCCAAGATTATTTTCCAAATTTGGCACCTCCTAAAGTTGACAACAAACAAACGAAATTACTCAATTGCCTATTATATGTATAAAGAAACTGGTTCCTAATAAGATTGATAAGCAAAGTTTTACAATGCACATTTCAACTTCACGCCACACAAAAATATTCTTGATCGACTGACTTGTCTTGTCACACAGATGACAGATAGCAGACAATGTATTTTATGTGTTTTTAGGGCGTGGCTCTCGTTCACAGTTCTTAAAGACAACGTTTTGTTTCTTATTTCTGTGATTTCAATTAGGTAGATATTAATATACAACCTATTAATAATTGTAGTCACTAATTAACCCAAAGTGGTTATCTTTCACTAATTGACAATTAGTGGACTGCTAAATATTAAATATAATATGTACATACTAGCACTAGCTTTATAATAAGTGGCATTTAAATGGAACTATGCGTCCAGTTCTAGTGAAAACTCACAAGTGTGATGCATGTGTGCAACTAGGATAAATAACAAAGACGAGCTCATTCTCGAACACTAGGTTTGTACTAACTGGAAGGAAAGGGGGTGCAGATTTGACTGCAGATGTGTAGCTTCACATTTCAGAAAAATATTTGAAGCTTATCCATATGAATATTATCTACATAGATTGCAAGCTCAAGCCTTTTTTCCAAATTATGTATTCGTTATGCCCCATAAACTGCCTGCTCAATCACATCACATTAAGTTTGTTGATTTGGTCTCGTCACAAATAAAATGCATAAGTGGAGCTGAGCTTGAGCTGCTTCCGAACATTTTCGATCGGAGACAGACGCAGCGTCACTCTCTACCTCTCTAGAGGTTTTTTACTTCCCCCAAATTTTCGGACAGTTTCACCCAATGAAAAAAATGTGAACAAGGAAAGCAATGAAGTGAAGTGAACCGGAAACGATTGCTTTTGTGTCTTCCACTAAATCCGATATATTATGACATTTCGGAAGGAAGGAAATGAAAGTAAAACAAAATCCGGGTAACAAAACAAATACAAAATCCCGATTTCCGAACATTACTATTTACTCAAGTAAACAGTCTTCGCCTTTGTTTTCAAACTATGCTTATGCATATTTATGTGAAAATATTTCGCACTCAATGAACTCTTTATTCTTTTTGAATGGAATCTGGCTGACTTGAAAATCTTGGAATGCAATTCGGTAAAAACTAATCCTAGTTGTAACTCACTCCATCACATTACTTTAAGTGATCGAAATAAAAGAGAAGGAAAGGGCGAAGCTAACGACTCAGTTTTTTTTTGTTGCAAAAAACAAACTTGTACTATGGTATGTATGTGGGTGGATGTGGATGTGAAAATCACCCTAGGATTTTCAGATTGGAAAATTTATTCCATCTTTTTATACAAGAAATATCTTTTAAAAATCTGTCTATTATCTACATATGCAAATATTGCGCCCATACAGACATATTATTACGATTAGGGTGTTTCAACGCTTCACTTGAAATTTTACACGCACACGGTTCACATTCACAGATTCACGATACGATAGAGATCTGAAGATGTTTCTTGATGCTTCAAGGCAGATCATCATTATTTTTCGATGCTTTGCATTACATAATAGGCAGATTCTGCCTGATTCTTTCGTTTTCTTGCCTTTTTCTCATGACAAATATTAGTAAGTATAGTAAAGTGTAAAATCTACTAAAAATAGTTTTTATCACCCAATCCATGATAAGCCTTTTTCACTCGGAACATTTTTCCTTCCTTCCTCCCTTTCTTATATGTAAATTGTACTTCCTACTTACATACACTTTTCAAATCTTCTCCCCTTTGCCTTCAATTTCCTGTTGTCAGAAATTCTCTGCAGTTATTTTGAATTCTTTCAGTATTTCATCTCCCCTTCGTTTTGAAAAATTCCGAATTTCTCCACGTCATGAAAAATGAGAAATTTCTACTTTACTCACCAATAATAAATATACAAAGACAAAGCAGAACTTTTTGTAATTTGTGGTTTCAAATCACTGTCAGCAACGACTAACTCGGATAACAAAATTTCTCAGACTGAACCTGAACCTGTCACACTCAACTTTTTCTAACAAATCTTTCCGTCGCGTTGGCCATTCGTTCACTAGTGGAAGGAAAATTACTTGGCTTTGGGAATGTAAAAAGTAAAAATACACTTTACTTTGTTACTTACATACATAAGGAAAACATCAAATAAGCATAATGTATGAAAAATTAACATGCGCCACTTCGGAGATTTTTTTATCCTTTTTGTCGTCTCCTATTTCATTTACATTTTACCCATTAAACTTAATGAGGAGTCTCCATAGCCAAAGATATTATGTTACACATGGATATAATGCACGCACACCGTACACACATTGGACTCACTTGATTTGAAGGAAGACAAAATTTGAAAGAAACAAAAACAAAAAAATTGAATGGAAGAAGCTGCTAAAACAATCGTGGTTTCCAAACAAGAGAGTCACAGTCACAGAAGAAGTAGGAGAGTCAGGAGAGTGGGACAACTTTTCTCGATCAGTTCTTAACTCAACTGGTGAACCCAAGTCCAAGTAAGTCACTCCATTCGACTCGTGTGGGACAAAATTATGAGAAAAAGCAGAATATGAAAATGTGACGATGGCAAAAGATGTGGTAAAACGCCTTTTTGGCTTACCTAGTTTAAGATGAATGAGGGATGATGATATGACTCTGTTGAGGACGTTAATAAGAACGATGCCTAAAGTCAAGTTTAAGTATAGAAAATTGGAGATGATATCATTTCTAGTACATACTAAAGAAATAAACGGACTACATATCTCGCTATGTGCTGAAGTATGTAGCTACAGAAGACGTGTCCACGTCTGTGTCTGACAATGAGTCAAAAACTGATTTTGATTTAAGGTATTAATAAAAAAATCATGCGTGATTTACATTTCTACATTTTTTAGCGTTCATTTATAGCCATCAAATTATAGGAGCGTCATGCTGATGAACGTCAATTGACGAATATAACGAACGAACGAAGATGACGACGATGATTTGTGCTAGTGACGAAAATTTTCTCCGGGCTGACAGACGAAAAGTGAAATTTTAGATTTTAGCATAAATTTGGTATTGCGACAGACTAATATAATTCTACAAAGGGTAAATGGGCTGGCCGAGATTGTGAATAATACTATTATCCTGGTACTAAAATTAATAAACAAATAAAATTGGTGATTCATGTCAAATGGTGTCATTTGAGAACGATTTAATTCATGCTGAAATTGACTAATCCAAAGCCCATCATGTTTATGTAGTAGTGACAGGCGAAGTCGTAGTAAAAACAAATAGGTAGATTAGTTTGTTAATAAAGACCACCAAAGAAGATGAGATTTACTCATACGACGCATTACATCACGTCATGGACTATCCTCATATTCTAGCCTTATAAGGGGGGCTTGATCGATGCTCGCTCTGATACGAACAGTTAAAGTAAAAGTTTACTAAATATGGACCAGTTAAACATGAAATCTTCTTTTGCCTTGGTGTGAGTAAGATGAGAATCAAGTACATAATTCGCCAACAAATAACTAGTACATATAAACGATATAAATCTCAATT